>MU216894.1:0-17110 GCA_018584345.1 Thuja plicata | reverse complement strand
GAATTAGTACCCACAAATATTTTGTACTAGTGTCTTATGATCCTTGTTAGAAGATCCTTAACCCTGTTAGGAGTTGTCTTTACAATACATGAAGTACAGTGACCTTGTTAAGGGTCAGACCTTGTTAAGAGTATTTTAAAATAACCCTATTAGGGGTGGTGGACTCACTGTCCAAGGACTCACTATCCAAATGGTGAAGGCTACAACCTTCTAGGTATTTGATACACACTGTATCTGCAAGATGAACTGCTACTGTGAAACTGCTTGTCTGATCAGTTCCTTTTGTGCGCTGATGTTTTAAACTCTTGTAAAGTAATATAAAAATCTTATCTTCACTCTGAAAGCTTCTACTTAATATCTATATCATCAACATATCATAGATATATCTCTGCTACTTTTACACTCTGCTCTACTTTTCTTATCTCTGGCTTCCACAACTTTTCCCATCACAAATGACCTTCTATAAGTACTTCCTCAAAGGGAATGAACATGTCAGATTTAGGAAACCTTTTAATATATATATTGATCACTTACATAACCATCCAACACTTCATTAAGTCAGCTTAACATAAATTATAACTGCTTTACTCAAACCGAATAGACACGTCTTTTCACATAGTCTGTTTCACCAAAATAGCTCTAACTAATTATCCCGGAAGAATCAAGTCATGTGATTTTAACCATAGGTTCTTAGGTCACTAAAAATCACTAATCCAAAGGTGAAAGTCCTGAGAATGAGTGAAACATCCATGCCAAAACAATCTCTATCAGCTCTTTCCATGATCTCTGTCCTGTTCTGACATTCACTGGCTGTACCTCTTCAACTGGCTATATCTTCTTCATAATTTCAGATATGATCATGCTCTCTTAAAATTAGCATGTCGACATACTCATAAGATTATCCCCAAAGGCACATATCATTTGGATAATAGATGAACACACGGTAATCAAAACTATAACAGTCTGTTCCTTTCTCTATCCTTTTTTCTGTACTTAGCCAAATTGTGATCTTTTGATAATGTGTGCTGACTCCAAAACTTCATATGACTTTGTTTCCATAATGAAAACACTAAATAAAGTCATATAATTCAGTATAGTCAACTTTCCAATAGAAGGTTCAAATCACTCACCGAAGGTCCATAGTTAGGAGGTCTATGATATTGATGTGCTCTCTCAAACTGATGCTCTCGGATAGGGACCAACATTGTTCTCAGTCATAGCAGGATCAAAGCCAAATCTCAATAGTAAAAAGTCAAAATGAATAGTATATTTGGGTTTTTCAACCTATTTAAGCTATTTTGACCTAATTTTTGGAGAGATTTTTTATGTTATGTGACCTAAATCCATATTTTCTTCAAACTGGGGCATATGGTGATCTTATCATCATTCTTCTTAATGTTTTTATAAATGAAATCATTGGGATCTACTTTTTACATCAATCACATAATATTTGGAATCAAGGCATCAAAATGTTTTCATTTATGAGGGGGCATATATTATTAGATCATCAAATCAGGAATCTACATCACATCTTATATCAAACCTGGGGCATTAAAATTTCAAACTTTGATCAGTGGGGCATTTTGCATCAAGTTTCGCATCAGGTTTCACATCAAGTTCTGCATCGCATTATACATCAAGTTCTCCATCAGGTTTCACATAAAGTTTCACATCAAGGTTTTGCATCAAAGTTTTAACTTAGGTTATTAGTACCAACATCAAGTTTTGCATCAATCAATCAATCAGCATCTAATTTGCATGATGACATCAAGTTTTCTTTGAATCAATGTGCTTCACACATCAATTCAAAGAGGGGCATTTGTAGACACCCAATATTTACCAGGTGTCTTAGTATCATCCAAACTTGCAAATCTTAGAAAAATCTCATCAAAAGCTTCAAAATGGATCAAAGTCAATTTAAATGGACATTTATCAATCAAAGTTGATTAAATCAAATTTTAATCAAGGGATTAATTAATCATGATATCAAATAATTAAATACAAGCCTAAAAAGGATTAATCAAATTATGCAATTGATTTTAATCAATTAATTGTATAGTTTAAATCAAAAATCAAATTGAACCTATTCCTTACATGGATAAATTAATTAAATGATTGAATTAATGAAAATCCTAATATCTTTTCAACACAAATAAAGGAGCCAATGAGAATTGAGAACACACTTGCACATGGATCACTCCAATTTAGCATCTCAACCTCTCATTTACCCTTTTAAATCTCATCCACTCATCTTGTCCCACCCTTTGAGGACAACATTTAAATGGTCCCCTTATTTGAAACCATATGAGAGATCAAACTCAACCAAGGATTAACCTATGATCAATTGACTCTACCCCCTACCCTTGGGAATTTACTATAAATACAAGCAGTTTTCAAGCATAATGGATCCTAGAAAATTTTAATGCAAAGCATCCTCATTATAGGAAATTTCATAGCATATTGAGCAATAGTGAGAGAATTTTTGTAGCAAATTGAGATATAATTTCATTTTATGAGATAATTTGAGTTCATCTTTATATCAAATTGAGAGAATTGAGAGCTAGATTAGGCATTTTATCATCAATTTCTCATTCTAGGATGGTCACTAGTGGAGATTAAGGCTGAGAGCTCTACTTGCAAAGCCTAGTTAGAGAACCATGAGATGTTATGGATGTTAAATGCAAATCTTTAGATTAATTTGCTTATTTATTTCCATAGAATTGTAGTTAATTGTCCCAATTTCATGAAGGTGTATTAATTCACACATAGTGAGCTATGAAAATTAGAAGTAAGGGAGCATAATAACGAATCAAAACACTCAACAACTAATAATATAAACTACATACATGCTAAGACATAAAATGAAAACTTTAAATAAGCTAAATGAAGAAAGTGAAAACCTCCTACAAGCTCATTCAAACTCCATTTTTTTCATTGGATTTTTCCATTTGTTGTGGATGTGTGCTCATGGATGTGCTTCAAGTTTCAAGTTGTGATCTCAGACTAGCATTATAACTCTTCTCTAAAAGATAGATTTATGATTTGATCTCAAAATGTCATTATAAATCTACATGGAAGGTGGATGAAATTGTGAAGAAATGAGGTTTCTTTTATAGAAACTAGGTGAGGAATCAAGGGTCAAAATGCAATCAAAAGGAGAGGTCCAGATGCACCTAGAAGAGAGCACATGGACTGTGCTTATTCAAGTCCATCATATGATGACAAGTGTCACAATATGATTGGGTTGAAAATAAGGAGGAATGTGACCATTTAGGGAAGTGAGCCAAGGCGATGAGAGGAGACTTTAGGAGATAAGGCTAATAATGAGGATATAAGAGCCTTAATGAGGAGTGTAAGAGGCATTAATGAGGCATTTATGAGGATGTGGGTGAGGGGAAAAGAGAGAACTTTAGAAAGTTGACTTTGGGGAAGGGATTGAATTCCTAATCCAAATATTAGGAATGTGACATCATTAGGGATAGTTTAGGATAGGATTAGGATTACGATTAGGATTAGGATTAGGATTAGCATGGGTGAAGAGGTTGGGATTAGTTTGAACTCTGAGTTAGGTGGTTGAGATAGGTTAGAATAGGGGTTAAAGGGAATATTAATGAATTTAATTAGATAAATAAAATATTCATTAAATTATAGAGGAATAGGGTTTTAATTAATTATTAATCTATTGGTTTCTTTTAATAATTAATCAGAACTATAGCCAATTAATTGTATTGATTAGGGCTAGGGGATGACATAGGTCAATTAGGTAATGCTTAATTACTTAGCTGATATGTCCTAGAAGGAACTAAATATGATTAGATGTGTTAATTATATTTAGGTGTCTACAATAGGCATCATGTGTAATTCCTCCTCCTTGCACTCTTCACTTGGGGGCAAGTTTCTTCCATGTCATCTTATCCATCATATCTTACATCTAGCTAGCTGGTGCAGGATCACCCATAGGTTGTCTAGGGAAATCTAATTTTTTTTTCATTTGTGTGTGCCTTATGAAATTTTTTTGTTGTTTTAAGCTTAAGTTCATGTTGACCACAGAGTATGTGCAATATCGTTTAGTTCATTGGAGTCTTAGGACTTTTGTAAGTGTAATTAGGGATAAGAATATGTAAAAACTTATAATATGCTCAAGTGTGGTGATGATGTTAGGATGATTTCAGTAGGGTCTAAATTGGGTTAGGATCATGTTTTAGTCATAAATATAGTTTTTTTGAAGATTTTATGAGCATTGAAACTCATTTGCATAGTTTTGCAGGAAATTGTCAAAAGTTGCAAAAGTTGCCTTTTGCAACTTTGCAACTTTGAAATGTTGCTCAGAAAACATTGAAAATTTTGGAAAAATTGACCAAGAATAGCCCTAACAGGTATCTAACTACCTAACCACCCTATTGAACACATTTCTTGACCTATGTACAAGGTTGGACACCCATTGTACGGACTAAGATTTTCAAAGCAATGAAGAATATGTGATTGTGTGTGTAATTTTCAAGTTTCTGAATTACAGTAGCACTTTAATGGATTACATATTGCACTATAACTCATGCATGGTGTAGGTTATATGTTTTCTTAATTTAGTGTTTCATTAACTAGGAGTTTTGTTCAGTTTAAAGTTCTTTTTGTAAATAATTTAGTTTCTTCACTATCATTGGTCTTATCCAGGAAGTTTGTAAAGATGGGGTTCTAGCTCACTTTCCCACTATGCATTCTATATGACCCATTTGGAATATTTATTAGACTCCATGTGTACATATATGGCAAGAGTTGGGGCCCTCAAATTCAAAGGAACTATTTTTAATGTCTTTCCCTAGGTGAGCTAGTGGTGAGCCTTGCTAGGGAAGACCAAGTTGAAGAGAGCACAACTTGCAGAGGTGCATAGATAGAAGAAAAATTCCTTTTCTAATTGGAAGATAGGAGTCTTTCCATGATTTTGTGAAGAGGGAGAGGTCACACTAATCCATTTACTAATTGAAAAATTTATAAGTTACTGAGGAGCCAAAGAAAGCCTAAAAGCCCTTAATTTCACTCATTTTGAGTTAGGGCACTTAACGAAAGGTGGTGACCCCAGGACCCGAAAATTACTTGAGGGGTAGGAATATGAAACAAGAATCCCAAGAAAAGATTCAAGGTTTATTTGGAATAATTGGGAGTAAATCCCTGATTATCAGAGGAGGAGACCTAACTAGGCTAGTAGCCTTTTAGGCCTATTTTGTGAAGTTTTGACAAAATTGACTTACTAGTTGACCTAGGTGGGACTCATAACACCCCTAGTTCATTGAATTGAAGTCTCTAAAGACATCTCCATACCTCTGCCAGACCATTTCAGAAAATTTGAGGTTATAATCCTTTAAGGTGATTTAAGGGCTAATTACTAGTGTAGCAAGAATGCATCAAGTTTAGACTTGATTGAGTAAACTTCTTGATATTTAGGTTGGCCAGAGAGACTAGGGAATCCTATATAAGAAAGGATCCTATAGGTTCCAAGTGGTGTGGTATACACACCCTAGAAGTATTTCAAGAAGACTAGTAGCATGAATTAGTGATTAATTCATCCAACCTCCCTAACATATTAGTATCAAAGCCACAAAAGATTTGTGATTGTTATTGCATGTCACATTGTGAGTCTAGTGGGTCCACAATCATGGCGACTAATGTGGAATTGGCCAAGAAGGTTGATGGTCAGGAAGTAGACAATAAGCTATTAATGGAAAAATAGGTCATATTGAACAAGAATTGAGTGAAGTGCATACCAAGACTGATGAAGTCAATGATAAATTAGAAGGGAAAGAACCTAAGGGTAAAGGGGTTGCAAAGGAAGACAAGACCCCTAAACTTGACCCTGTATTGCAATAAGATCCTTTCTTGAAGGCATTGAAGGATATGAGTGGGATGACACTTGAAGGAATACCACTATTCTATGGGAAGATGGAGGCATATCTAGTAATGGTCTAGATTGAAGGCATGGAAAATCACTTTAAATGTGATAGAGTCATAGAAGTTCTAAAAGTCAAGGTGGAAAAGTCAAGACTTAGAGGCTCTGCATTGACATGGTGGAAGTTCATTTAGATAGTGAGAGAGAAAAAGAAGGAAAGAAACCAATTTAAACTTGGAAAGGAATGGTTGTCAAAGTGAAGGAGTCATACATGTCAGATGATTATGAAATCCAATTACACAATAAGAGATAGAGCTTAAGACAGAAGGATCTTGATGTCAATTCCGATACTGTAGAATTTCAAAAGCTCTGCATGAGATCAAATGTATCTGAGGATGAAAGCCTTAAGGTGGCTAGATACCTTAATGGTTCAAAATGGAGTATACAAGAAGAGATGACTCTTCTCAGTCCCAAAGTAGTACATCAATATTATCAATTGGCCATAAATATTGAAGAAAAGAGTAGAAGAAAGAAAGATCAAACTTCCAAAGGTAGAGGAAGCGGAAGAGGTCAAAGAGGGCATAGAAAAGGATACCAAGGCAGAGGGACAAATTAGAGATGAAAAGGAGACTCTAAACTTGTAGAGGATGCCAATGAAACCACTGCTAGAGGAGGTCATGGAAGAGGGAGAGGAACTCAAGGGGGTTCCAACAAAGGAAGAGGTGTAGGTTGAATTAATTCCTACATTTCTAGTATGAAGTGCTATAATTGTGGATAGATGGGTCACCCTGCTTATAGGTACCTTGAGAAATGATCTTCTTCAAACATTGAGAAGATAATAACATATTATCAAGAAGACACATTGAGTGTGAAGTCACCGAGAACTTGATTTGTAGAAGGATTCTAATTAGACAACCAGTCAAGGAGGAGCAAAAACAAAGAAGAGCTTTATTCAGAGTAAGATGCAAAACAATTGGAAAAGTATGTAAATTTATAGTAGATTTAGGGTCCACTAATAACATCGTATTAGAGGAAGTAATAAAGAAGATTAAGTTGGAGAAGATACCCCATACTAATCCATACAAGGTGACATGGTTGAATAAAGGGAAAAGTCTCCTTGTGAATGAGCAGACATGCATGGAGTTCTCCACTGGAGGATAGAAAGACAAGTTGATTTGTGACGTGTTACCTATGGATGCATGCCATCTCCTATTGGAAAGACCATGGAAATATGATAGAGGAGACATCTATGATAGGATATAGAACATGATCTCATTCAAGAAGGATGGTAGGACATTTAAGATATAGTCTATATTAGAGGAGGAGGAAACCTAGTCAAATACCCCTAGTGTCTTGTTGAGAGGTGGAAATGAGTTCCTTAACAAACTCCAACAAGAAGGAGGTGAAGGGTATGCTATAGTTGTGATACCCAAAGAAGAAAAAAGGGTTTCTCAAACACCTATACCAAAATAAGTTCAAAAGTTACTTGGAAAGTTCAAGGACATCATTATTGATAGAAAACCTATTAGAAACACTGAGAGGGGGGGGTGAATCAGTGTTTGTCTATTAATTACTTTTCAACAACTTAAACATAAATCAAACATACATTGAATGAATCTTAACATAAGAACTCATAATACAAGATATGATTATGGGGAAACCTTGATCAGAGGAAAACCCCGGTGGGAATTAGCACCCACAAATATTGTACTAGGTATAATGAACCTGTTAAAGTTCCTTTGCCCTATTAGAAGAAGTCTTTAAAATATGAGTACAATGACCTGGTTAAAGGTCTAACCCTACTAGGAGTCTTTTACAAAACACTGTTAAAGGTATATGGCTCACTACCTAGGCTCACTACCCAATAGGCTGAAGGCTACAACCTTCTGAAAGATGATATACACTATATCAAAATGAACTGTTGTGATGACACTACTGTCTGATCAGTTCCATGTATACATGAATGATCTTACTCTATTAAAGAGCTATATAATATACTGACTTCATCATACTGCTCTTCTATATCTTCATCTTTCATAATAATCGACACTTGTAACATAACTTTACATTACATACTTATATGTTCATATCCAAATAGGCACGATCCAAAACAAGACTCTAGTTGGCCCTAAAACAAAATACACAATGCTTCTAAACAAGTTGGCTCAAGCATGTTTACAAAAATGCTAATTATATCATTACAAACATATAACCAAAGGCGCTTAGCCATTACATAACAAAATAACTCACGCTGATCAAAACACTAGTCGGCTTCCATGCTCTGTCTTCTAGACTGTTGGTCTACTGATCTACATGTAACTTCACCATACTATTGTTCCATAGTATGTTTTTCTAGATGTAGCATGTACACATGTCATACAACACATATCTGAATGCACATACGCTAACTTGATCTCTCGCACATGCACTGATCTGCTGATCATTGAATATCTATGTCTGCCTTATTTTCATACTTAGTCATTTTTCCTTCTGAGTTATCTTTGATAGAAACTTAGTATGACTTTGTTGCCATGATGAAAACACAAAGTGAGTCATGCATCCTTAGGAAGTCAACTTGCCAAAAATCTCCCCCTTTGTCATTTATGGCAACAAAGGAATGTGGCCAAGTTTCTCAAAATGAATTAACACAAAAAATAACTGTATATCATAACATCTTATTGATATATACATATACTACTTCTCATATATACACATTCAATATTACTCCCCCTTTGACATTAATGAAAAAGGTGTACAAAAACTTGTAATTCTTCTTCATACTTACTCCATGTAAACTTTAGGGAACACAATTTGAAGAGATTGGATCTCTTTCTGCCAAAATACTTTCATTGCATCTATAGTTTGAAGATGCATGCATAGGGAATAAGTTAGTTTCTCCATCTTCAGAAAATCCATGTATGGACCTTGATCATATGTTACAATGGTGGCATCAATCTATTTGATGTTCTCATTTAAGACTGCTAGAGATGGCACAAGTACATTTCTCAACTGAGTTTGTCTTACTCTTATTTTGTTGATCTCCAACTTAGCTTTCTCAATCTTGTCTAACTACCCTTAATAAACATTGTTGCAGATGTTCATGTCTTTTGTGGATGTTTCAACTGATTTCATAATGTTTTCCACCATGATCTCTACCTCTTCTACCTTTTTAATGTGCTCAGAGGTGAACTTCACTCTGTCCATGTAGTTAGCTATAACTTTCCTACCTTTAGCTGCTAATTCTTTCAGTATGGATTGCCCAATCTTTAAGGATTTTAGGTCTAAGGTAAAATTCGTTACCAATTCATTTAATCTTTCCTTCTTATATTCATCTTCTACAATTTTAGTAGCAGAGTCTACTAAACTTGTAAAGTGTGATTTAAAGTTTGTTAAGATGTTGTCTACATATTCAACAAATTGAACTTTGGCTACTTTCTTATTAGCATACACTAAGTCATTCAATATGTTTACTAATTGCAAAAAGTGATGGTTCCTCATCACTTGTTTCTCCTTTTCTTTTTCCATAGCAAGAACGCTGATCTTGATTAGGTCTTCTTCTCCCCATGCATCCAGACTTGCTAAATCAAGAGTTAACCTTGACAACAATGAGGTAGATGGTTGAGTGGATGGTGTGAATATAGTATTCTGATTGGTATCCATGCATTCATTCTTTATTGGTATCTCTTTTATTGGTGTCTCATCACCTTGAGTATCTTTTGCTTCATTTATGTCAATTGGCTCATTGGTGGGAACTTCATCTTGTTGTGCATATGTATCATTAGTGCACATTTCTTCAGTGCTTACAAATGCTTTATCAACTTTGTCCATATCTTTTTTAGATTCTGTCATGGATATCTTGATATTATCAACCACTATAGTATCTTCTAAGTATTTTTCTATATCAGAAGTTATTGTTACTGTGGGTGTTGAAACCTGTGGACCTATTGTAGGTGTATTTTGAATTACTGCTTCTGTAGCCTGTTTAGGAGGAGTTGGAGTTACCTTTGTTGTAGGCATCATTGATGGATACACGTGTCTATCCATAAACACTTGTGTAAATGCCTTTTCAATATCTTTACCTATATGCTCATACTCTTTGTTCATAATTTGTAAGGTCCTTGTCTTGGTTCTAAGATGAGGCTTCACCAGATCTAATAAAATAGCCTTCCCATCATGTGAGCATATAGGGAGAAGAGTATCCAATGTTTCTTCTCTAATCCTCATGTCTTCCTCTATTGCATGTATTTTCATGACCTCTAATATGTTCCATAACTGATCCGGTATCACTGTCTTGAGTTCAAGAACTGACTTCTTAAACTTGATCATATGAGATATGATCATAGAGTGTATCTCGGTCCTATCAATCTCTTGATATTTGTCATACACTTTAGTAATTATTTCTAGTCTACCTTCATTTACGATTTTTTTCTTCAAGACATTTAGACTAGGTCTAAATCCTATCTCAAGAGGAGCTTGAGTATTCCTTGCTTTGCTCCGAGTGTTCCTTGATGATGGATGATTTGTGGGAACCTGTTTTCTTCCTCTAGACTTTTTGCTTGGTATTGAAGGTGGAGACGAGTCTAGGTCAATAGTGGTAGAGGGTGTAGAGGTGCTCTCTACTTTCTTCTTCTTTTGGATCTCTTCAGTCTTCTCAAGTTATTTGGCTATCTTGGCTTCTCTACCTTTTTCAAGATCTTCTTGAGTGACTCCATGAACTTTTAGTATGTTATATGTAATTTTGGATGCTTTCCTTTTATTATCAACACTGTGTAAGATAGTGTCTACTTCATTGGTCTTCTCTCTGTAAGTGCCCCACCTAGGCTCATTCAAATCTTGAGGCATAGACAATAGAACTTGTGCATATCCTTCTAATACATGTTCTTCCACTTCATAACCAAGAGGATGAATCCATTTGGTTCTAGGTTTGATAGCCTCCATGCAAGTGCAATTTGTTTCTACCATGAAACATATGGTATCCTTATGTTTGTCAACTATATTCTCAGATAATCTGAACCTTTTCTACATCTTGATCCTAAATGTCTTGATATCTAACTGCTCTTTATAACACCTCTTATAGTTAAGGATTATGCATCGTTTCTACTAGAAACAATACATTGAACTCATTAAATTATTGACCAGGGAGCATAGACTTGAAATGGTGACAGAAAAGTATATGCTCTAATCCATTCTAAAAGCCATCATTATAGTAAATAGGAAATACTTGAAAGGAACTAAACTAGGAAATGAAATGTCAACAGTGTAATCTAAAGATGAAGTGACTTGCTGAAATAGTAAGTTTAATCCTATGCTACAGGAATGATAAACTAGCTAACTACCTTTGCTGCAAGAACAACCACTGGTACTGTTACTAGTGGCTACAAGAGCAATAGAGTCCTACTTGTTTCAAATAACTTTCAATCTACTTACTAATATAACTTGCAACCAACTTAACTACAAATTAGGGTCACCTCCCATGTGGGCCCCAATGGAAATGTGAATAAACAAGATCTCAAATACTAGAAGTTGAAGCTCTCATAGTTTATTCATAAAACATGGATTACATAGGATACAGAAAATAAGATTGTATATCTCTTTTTGAATTACAACAGAGTACTGTAATAATAATTCTCTATCTATCGACTAACTACTGGGAATAGAAATTTTAGCTTATTTTACAACAACTTGAAACAAACTCCTATTGACTAGGACTTCCCCAACATTAGGGATATGGAAGTCATCAAGAACACGATCAACAACTTACACTAAAGGAACAAAATACATTTATACATTCATGAAATCTACAAATGCTTTGCTGCTAGATTGACTCCATCGTGACCGCTTTAGCTGTGATTCATCCACAACAGGACTCATTCTCACCCATGCTAGTAGAACCATTATGAGCTCCGCAATGGTTGGTCCTTTCAAAGTGTTACTCTATTCCTCTTATGTTGACTCCTTCCTTATTCATGGATCCATTGCCTCTAAAAAAGGGTTAGCATGTGTACATATCCAAGACAAAGAATTCATAACAAGTTTATTTACTACCTCGCTCTTCATCATATGGCTACAAGAAACCCACCCGACTTAAGGTAAGATAGAAAGGTATCAGATTTAATTCCATATATCCATACAACACATCGATAGCATATTGATAAACTTTTTAAAAAACATTTCACATATATTTGCATACACCCATAGATATAACAGTTCTAAGATATGAACACAGTTTGGAAAGTATCATGAAAACACATAAAGTCTTTCAAAAGTAGCCATAAAACATATGAAAACATAAAACTATATGGCCCTATCTCAGCCTTATCATTCCCCCCAGCTTAATCCTTTGCTGGTCCTCAAGCAAAGAGGTAGTTCTTTAGCCTGGTGTGCATTTTGAGATCTACAACTATTTTCTGTCCAACTCCTCTATTAGAAAAGCTCCAGTAAAAACCCTTACTATCCCTGTATGTTTCCCACCTTTTGACCTCTGCTTTCATGTCATGATTTTCCAAGTTCTTTGAATTAGGCAAAAGAGGTGAAATAAGAAGAGGTGGTTGGAATGTTAATGGATGCCAATAGATTTTTCTTTCTCTGCCCAACATGACATACCAGGGAGCACGCTTATTTTCCATTGCAAAATTAAGTGGTGAATGGGGTTCCTTATTCCTCATATCTGTTGTCACAGTAATCTAGTGCCATTGGAGGGATTCCATGGCCTCGGCTAATTCAGTTTCGGCCATCTGAGTGTATTCATTGTAGGCTACATCCCTAAGAGGGTTGATGATCTTTTCCCCTGAGTCTGACTGCACTAACTTCATCCAGTCATAATAGTATGTTTTGGGATCTTTAGCCTCTAGTTGTAAGTGTAGAGGAATTTCATCCACTAATTCCCTATAAATTTTAGCCTGAGATTCCCTACTGATCTCATTCTACATCAAGACATGAGTGCCCTAAGCTAGATATCTCCGACATAGGGTAGTGGATTCCAAACCCTATCATTAGGTACAACTAGATTATGAAGGAAGAATTCACATAATAAGTTTTGTATAGATGCAGGAGAATTATGGAAGGCTTGAAAAAATTGAACAGGATCATTTAACAAAGGAGACTTGCCCTTGACTATATTGGTCAATTGATAATTCAATAATTGTTCCTTGAGAAAAATGGCATATACTGGGGAAGGGGAACTACAGCTCATCAGGTCTGGGATAAGTGACATTACCTTAGCCAATCTTTCTTGGAGTTGTTCTACCTCTTCCTCCTTCTCTACCAATTCTTGAAAAGTTTGATCAGTAACCCAGTGTAAATCTTTCTTCTTCTTTTTCCATTGTTCTCTTTCCATGATTAACTAATTAACTAACTGAAAAATAATAGAGAATGGAGTTACAGGACAATGTACCTCTAGTAAATCACCTTCATCATGATTTTCTCCCGCTAATCAATCATCTCCTGTAGCTGCATTTCCTGAAAACTTTGAATGAATTATGATGGCCCTTTCTAGATTACTATATTGCTGAGCTATAACAACTAGTTTGTTAAACTCTTGATCCAAAACTTGCTCGGCCATCATGTCAATGCTAGGGTTGTCTCTAAATAGATCCTCCCCTTCTACTATAGGAGGTGTATCCCCACTCATAGCAACATCAGAATTGTCTTCAAATAAATGATGTTCTATTATTGTGGGGGGTGAATTCGGCATACCTTCATTAGGAACAGGGTCTCCCTCAGAGAAGTCATCATTATTATCTGCTTCAATGAAATCATCACTGATTTGGGTTTCATGGGTAGATGAATCCCTTCTCTGGAATCTAAATTCTTTCTCCTCAGAGGTAGAATCGTCCTTAATTACTACACATTCTTTGTCCACAACAACCCCAAAAGATTGTTTACCTCCTGATGGTTCTCCTAACTCAAGAGAATCAAGGTTGACTTCTGCATTCTCTGGCAACATATCTATGGCCATACCCTTCCTTTGCCTACTGCTTCTTCATAAAGGAGTTTCCTCCTTCCTATTATTATTCTTTCACTTTCGTGAAGTACCTGAAACTGTAGGATCCATTTTCTTACCAGAGGTAGCTAAATTTTCTTTTTCCTTCCCTTTTTTCCAGCAGGGGTAGTAGTTGTATCATCAGAAGGAGGAACAGTTTTCTCCTAGACTTCTTTCTCCAAAATTTTTTGTTTGCCATTGTTCTAGGATGACCCAGATGTAGAAGCTTTAGTAGCATGCCTAGAGTTTTTTGTCCTAGGCTTCCTTGCTGGGGACGAACCTGCTCCTAGTTCCTTAATGATTTTAAAAACCCCCTGCTATGTTTGGAGTCTTTTTCCAACCCTACTCCCTAACGGTCTTAGGGTTTCTTCTAATTTCCCTTCCAAGAATTCTTCCCATGTTACATTAGGGTAGTCTCATAATGCCTTCTCTACTATAAGCTTAATGAGACAATTATGGGAGACATTGTTAGGCTTACCTTCCTGCACTATCGTATCTCTTTTCTACAGAATATTATAGAGGAAATTTGGCATGTTGATAGGTATGTTGTCATGCCTTAAAAAACTCAAGAATTTGAAATGTATTGCATGTAGGTAGGCTTGTCGACCCTCATAGGTGAAATATTTGATCACAAAAACCCCACACTGCTTAAAGGTTTCTGGTAAAGACAATCTGTTGATGCCTTGTTTCTTGTCAATCTCCAATGGTGGGTCTATGTGTAAAGTAAACTATGCTCTTGCAGTTGCTAGGTCAAAATTCTCTGGAAACTCCTTGCCTTCCTGCGGTAACCCCATTACTGCTGCTACAATTTCTTGTGAAAACGGTACCCTTAGTCCTTTAACAGTAGCTACCTTGTCACAGAGTGTTCTCAAGAATTGTAATGCCACCTCCTCATTCTGACTAGTGAGCTTCAGAATGTAATCCATCCTTGCTCTGGCCTAGAATAATATCCTACAGTCTTGATTGTTTAATAGAACATTGTGAACCGTGGGTTCACAATGAATCAAATCACCACCCATGTCTGCAGAGTTGAAGGATACACACCACAAGAATGTACAAGCAACGCAGGGATGTTTTACAAGCTATATCAAGAAATTTGCAAAGAAGGTCAGAAAAAACAAAGCTGCAAGAAAATGGAAAGTTCTGGACTTCAAGATTTCAAATGCTAAATGGAGAAATGAATGCATATCTTTCATATCTTGAAATATTTAACTATTCATGATTACTCAATAGACGTGCGTATGGACACCTTGGCTAGCTTATTTGTGAAAATTAAATCACTCATTTTGAGGCTGTGCAATCAAGGGTACAACATGTAATATTTGTGAAAAAAGGTACAAGTTTTAAAAAGTTTGAAAAATATATCATACAATATGTGCATAGTTATATAGGAAAAATCACAGATTTTTGCTTCCCCCCAACTTAAGTATGCCAAGGGTCCCACCATGGCGCATATGACAAGAGTGAAATTAGTAAAAAATGAATTAATGAATTTAAATGCCAAGGAAAAGTACACACACCTGATGACATAGTGGCAGATCCACGAAATGAATGAAGTAATTGCCATCCAAAATTGGGAAATGATGAGGTGGAAGGGTGGCAAAAAAGAAAGAGTGAAATGAATGTTTATTGCAGAGAAAAGTACTTTCCAGAAGAAAGTAATTCTTATGGGGTGATGCGACCAATTTTTTTTAAAGTGAAGACCGAATATGAGTGAGAGGCTCACATTCTTGTTCTATAGGAGGATCATGAACTACAGTGCTGGTAAAATACTATAGGAACTCAGATTTTCTCTGTGGTTTATGGTACAACTTGAGTCACTGGCCATTAACCAGTAGCTTGAATCAAATAGGGTCAACGGTCGACAACAGCACAACACGATTTGAAAATATAGAAATTATTTCATAGGGTCCTAACCAGTGGGTTTGGAACTTACCAGGAGTGTGGTGGTATCTGGAGTCATACAGGAGAGCCTAGTCACTGACGGAATTTTTTTTATCTTTGATAAACTTGTCATGCCACTACTTCCTCTGTTGTTGCACCAGTTCGGTGTTAGCTAAAGCTGATTTCCTCCATTCATCCAGACTGTTCAAGGTGAGAACACGTTCTTGTTGAGCTGTAGTGAGATCAAGGTTGAGTTCCAAGGTTGTCCGCAAGGTTTTATGTTCAAACTTGACTAGCATCATTTCTGTTTTTCCATAGACTAGTTGGAACGGGGTGAATCTTGTAGTAGACTTCCACGTAGTGCGGTAAGCCCACAGTGCTTCAGGAAGCCTAGCTACCTAATCCTTCTTATGAACAGCCACAATTTTGGTAAGAATGGCCTCCAATTTTTGGTTACTGACCTCAACCTACCCATTGGCCTGCGGATGGTAAGGAGATGACTTGGCATGACGAATGTTGTATCCCTCCATCAAAGCAGCAATGAGGTTGGAAGTGAACTGTGCCCCTTAATCAGAGACAATTTCCCTTGGAACACCAAAGCGAGTAAAAATGCACTCATACAAGAACTTAGCAACATTATTGTCTCTTGGATGTTTCATTGGTTTAGCTTTAGCCCACTTAGTAGCATAATCAGTATAGACCAAAATGTAATACTTAACTTGAGAAGAAGGATCAATTGGACCCACAAAATCAATGCCCCACTTATCAAAGGGTGTGACCACCACCTGTGGCTGCAGGGGCATCTCATTAGTCTTAGTAGACTTCCCCATTCACTGGCACCGATCACATTTCTTGGTGTATTGAGTGACATCTTTGTGGAGAGTGTTGGTTGTATTTCATGTTTTTCCCTGTTCCTTGTCTTGTTCTCTGAAGTTTCAGGGTTTCGTGCTAATTCCATGTCAAAATCCTGAAAAACCCTGTAAAATCCTAAACCCTAAGGCCTAATGTTGAACGATGTATCTAAAAACCCTTAGCCATGTCTTCTATTCCTTCATTACCTTTTTATTCACTTAAGGCATGTGCTATTTAAAAGATTAAGTCAGGTCGCTTGATCGCGTGAATCAAATGGAATATGCCAAATGATCTCCCAACTTTGCTTTTGCCTTATGTCGCTTAGTCTCATGACAAAACCAAATATTCCATTTATCTTACGAGACTTGGCGATTTCTCTTTAGTTGGGTTGTCGCTTGATTCTATGTTATAAGCTTTCAAAGTGAATGGGACCCACCCTCAGTCGGGTGATCGCATGATGTTAAGGCAAGTCAACAAAATGTCCTCCGACCTTGCGCCTTTCTTCATGTCGC
>MU216893.1:1436-22256 GCA_018584345.1 Thuja plicata | reverse complement strand
TGGCTAATATACATAAAAGGAATTGAAAGGTTATTTAATTATTGAATGAATTATCCTCAAAAAGGGAATTCCATAATTCCATGTGAAAGGACACTTATGTGTCAATAATTCATTCTTTTATTTAAAAAATCTTTTCTTATTTGTCTCAATTGGAGAATGAAGAGACAACTGTTTCTTTTCAAGAAACTCTTCATCCTCTTTCCTTGGTTTTCTATAAATTGGACCTATTTTTCTTCATTAAGGAGGACTTTTTTGAGAGCATCAATAATATAGGCAATTTACTTTGATTTCATGTTTTTAAGTTCATTTGCATAATTAGGCCAATATTTCAATTGGAATTAATGATATATGCTTTTATTTGATATTCATTCTCATATCTAACATTTCAATTTGATGTTCTCAAGTTTTCATAGATTACAAGCTTTCAATTCTAGACTAAGAGCATTTACTTTCCTTTACAAGTTTAATTGCATCTTCACCTCCATAGAATAGTTGCAAATCATTCTTAGCTTAGTGCAATTCAGTTTCTTAGTTTAATTGCATTTCTTTACATAGACTAGTTGCAGATTTCTCATAGAACAATGGCATTTCTCATTTTCTTGCATTCTTAAATCCTCCATGTTAGCAATGGTCAAGTTGTTGGCTCTCATTCTGAGGGTAAAACTCAACATCCACAACTAATTAGGAGGCAACAGGTCGCTTCAATCATATTTGAAGAGCAAACAATTCATGTTTGTCTTTGTGAATTAGGCAATTGTGTAAGGACTATGTTGTGTTTGTGTTGAATTTAGAGGTCCACATTCAGCATACAACATTAAGTATACTAGAGGATACCCCCTCTGATGAAGAAGCATTTTTTCATGATGGTAATTGTAAGCACGCCAATAAGGATACCCTAGCTTGTAAACCTTCATGATCCTATAGGTATGAAATTGATAGTGATGATTTATATTATGTTCTCTCTATGGAATGTGTCTTGACCTCTTACACCCCAGCTCACCCAAAATGGATAAAGAATTTTCTTTTTAAAGGGGAGAATATTCTATGTCTAAAAAGGAAACAAGGTCAAATAGGTAAAGAAAGGGAAGATATTATCTCAAGATAAGATTGCAGACAAATGTGATGGTCATGACCCCAACATCATGAAACATAATGATAAACCTTGCCTCCATCAGGTAGTAAGTATAAAAGGGGAAGTGAGGAATCAAGGTGGTATTCTAGACTCTATGGTGGGCCCTTGGGAGATGGATGATAATTTCTAAATTGAAACTATAATGTAATTAGATAAAGGAATCCCATTGGATCTTGAAAGGATCTTCTACTCTAGGAACAATAGATATGTTGATGGTTGGTAAAAATGTGACTAATGGTAAATTATTATTTTTAATTGGTAGGTCTCTAAAGTAAATTTTTTGGAAGAAAGTGTTCTCTCAATGAAAAGGTGAATAATTAGTAATATAGTGTGAACCAATGATTAGCCATAGATAGCTTGAATAAAATTCTTTCCCTTATTTAAGTTGTGGTCATGGATTTGAAGGCAATAGTGATAAAGCAAGAAGAAAATATAAAAATGTTTGTAGAAACATAGGCAAGGCTCATAAAAAGCTCAAAGTAGTGGTTGCAGTTAGAAGGAAAATAATAAAAAGTATTTCTAATGAACTTATGATGTTAAATGAGAAAGATCAAACCCAAAAAGGTAGTACAATAGACAGGTGTGAAATAGTATCTTTCAATGTGACTGTGACTAATCAAGATAGAAGTGCTACTCATGATCAATAAAATTTAGGCTCATTTCCAATGCAAGGTCACTTGGATAGAACTAATAGCCATGTCAAAGGTAAGGTGGAATATAGCCACATAATTCATGATGTAATGGACACTAATGAGAATGTTATTTTTTAAATTGTGGATGTTGAAAAAAATTCTAAAATATTCTTCAATATTGATATGGGCCTTTGGCCTTGTTTTGTATTTCCAGTACTGTTGGGGGTCTCACACTATATTTTGGTGTCCTCATATTTTGTTGGTTTTCTAGTAGCGTTTGTTTAGTTATCCTATATCAATCACATTTTTTTTTTGTAAAATTTTTTGGGGTCCCTTCAAGACTTGTTTTACTCTAATAAAAGACAACATTAAGAATTGAAAGGGTCTTTATCCAAAGATAAAGGAACATATGAACCACTAAAATCTCTAATGAGTTGAATAGGCGTCATATCGAATCATAAAGGCATATAGCTAGAGATACAAACAAGATTTAAAAATATTAGACTAAGAAAAATAGAGGATCATAAACATAATGAAATTAAAATTACCATGCAGACAAAAACAAATAGTATTATAAATAATATTTATAACAATAGTTACCACAAAATTAATCAAAACCTTTTGTAAAACCAAAATCATTTTACGAGGTTCCAATTTTTAGTTATGGATTCTAGGAGTTCCTCTCAAACATTGACTTGATTATCTTCTTCTTTTCATTGGTATCTTCCTTCTTTTTGGACCCATTATCCTTCTCAGTTTCTTCTTTAACTACTTCCTTAAGTCTTTTAGCTCCCTAAAATTATGCTCATTGCAGCTTTGTATATACTAGTGGTATATATATAAATTATGTCACTGCAAACATGTTTGTCTTCCTATTCTTGTTAATATTGGTATTCTCTAGGTATCCCTATAGCTCTATCAATCAAAATTTGAGCCAAACAACGAAATCTTTAAGAGAATCAATTTTTCCCATGTTGTTTCCTAGCATTGTTCCCTAATGCTCATTCTCTAATGAGTAACCAATTTCCTGACTAACTTCTTCCATTCTATCAACATCCTCTTCTTTTTCACTTTCTTCTTCCCCTTCCTTGTCATTAAATTCTCTTGCTCTTCTTTATGAAATTCTTCATTACTAGTTTTGCATTCTACTTCTTTCTTCGTGATTTTGTTTTTTGTCCTCAAGAACTTCTTAATTTAAGTGGGGAGATATCCTTGGGTTTTTTTTCCTCATCAAGATTAGTTTTTGTAATTGGTTTAATATTTTCCTCTTTTTGTTTGACAATAGAGGTTTTTTTAAGCTATTCTCACAGATTTCTTTCCACCATAATTATTTGAAATCCCTTCCTCCCCACCAAATCTCCTATTAAGTTTCTCTTGTTCTTCCTCTCTAATAATGAATATTATTTTAGTGTTAGGGTTTTTGAACTAAATATTTTATTAGCAAGGCCAAATTTTTAGTTGTGGTAGTTTTAAATTTTTCCATGACTAATTCAAGAAGCTATATATGGAGAGATGGGTTGTTGGAAATTTTTTATAACCCTAACTCCCTCAAGATATGGTTTAGAGCTCTTCCCTTTAGTTGGAAATCCCTTCATATCAACATTATATATACCACAAAATATGGGCATAGGGATAAACCACACCACCTAAAACTTGAATACCTACTTCATCATATGAGGTCAAAATAGACTAAAAGATTTAGTTTACAAAGGCTCTAATTGTGAATAAAACTCTCCAATGATAAAATATTCTACATAATCCAATAGAAAATATATTATATATGAAAAGGTATGAAAACTTTCCCCAACAAAGGAACACAATAGAAAAACCAATGTCTTTAAGAGATCCAAACAAACTCTTGTACTATTGATCTTCATATTGGAACAATTCTAAATTTTTCGTAATCCATTCAAATAAACCTAGTTATCTTCAATATAGGAAATGAATCATGTTTCAAAATGTTCTAATTGTGTTTATTA
Source organism: Thuja plicata (assembly GCA_018584345.1). Classification (NCBI taxonomy): domain Eukaryota; kingdom Viridiplantae; phylum Streptophyta; class Pinopsida; order Cupressales; family Cupressaceae; genus Thuja; species Thuja plicata. The sequence continues at coordinate 18,513 of MU216893.1, read as the reverse complement.
TGTAAGTTTAGACATAAAAAGCATAAAATCTCACTCTAAATTTATATTTCAACATATGTTTGTTTACTTCTCTATCAGGATTACCAACCTAATTACTAGTCTTGACTCTTCTTTAACAAGCCTTTTTAACAAAATTTAATTATTTAGTCTTAGCCATTTTAAAAGGTGTGGTTTATGTTATTAAATAGCTATACATTTGTTATATGAGTGTCCAAAATTTATATATACTAATAATAATTTATTATGTGTAGATAAATGGTAGCTATGCATATGAGTTTACTATTTATGAATAGTTGTGAGAATTTTTAGAATTAAATTTAATTTGAGTTCATAGTCCTTAACCATGTTTTGTAGTAGGAGATATATGTAATTGAAATTTGAATGGAGCAATTATTTTGATATTTCAATTTGAAAGAGAATGAACATCAAACAAACATGTCATTACCTCGGTAGAAAGACCACTTCAATTATAACAGTACCTTATTAACTTAAATAATACATATTTGTCAAACTTTTAATCATATATTTTACTATATCCCATTTTTAACTATATTTTATTTCAAGTAATATTTTTAAAAAATATATATAAGAAATAATTATTTGAAGTTTCTCAATAAAGAAAAAAATCATTCATATCTTATTAAGGAGACCCTGTCAATGTAATACCATTTCATTAATACAATAATCATATATCTAAGGAAAGATTTATTTCGAATTTTCAATTATAAAAAGAGGAGACTAAAAACCATGCATTTTTGACATAGGTTACTCAAAAGAGGCTTGTGGCGAAGACCATTATAACAATTAATAATAGAGACGGTAACGTTTGGATCACTTTGCGTGGGCCCTGAATTGAACAAGGATTGAAAAAGATAATGCGGACAAGTTCAAATATGAAGTTCAACGATTAATAGACCGCTGCGTAGATTATACGTCCAAAATTATTTAATGTTCAATGTTGAAATTTCAGCTTATGACCAAGAGTTACTCCTCTTTAAGAAGTTAATGTGATACTCATTTCTTGGAATGATAATAGTGAAGATAAGAAACATCTGTTGTCAACAACTATGACTTGTGTGAAATCAGCGGAGAATGAGTCTGTTCAACACCTACTTCGAACTCTTGTGGTTGGAGTTCACCCGAAGATTATGGGGAGTGTTTAGAGTCATGAAATATAGATGGAGTTAGCCTTGATGATTCTAATAGCTCGTTTGTTGAATCCTCCAAATTTATGACCAACAAGAGGCCTCTTTAAGAAATCAAATTTTAATGGGATACTTAAATTGAACCAAGATAGTACAGATGATAACTATATTGAAGGATCAAAACGGTAACATCTGTTTTCAACGACTATGTCTTCAGTGACAACAACAGAGAAGAGTCTATTCAAAACCTACTTCAAAGTCTTGATGGTGGATTTTACCAGATGATTATGAGGAGCGTTCATATTCATAGCTTACACATGGAGTCAACCATGATCATTATAAGAGATGGCCATTTCATGCATCACATTGTTATTCTTTGCATTCGATTGAAGGAAAGTGATGAAGCGATTCATTGTGGTGTTCTTTCTCATTTTGGCAGCACTGCTGACAAGTGAAATCCGTTATTCAAGTGCTCAAACATTTATAATACCCAACGGTCCTGAGGAGGGCTATGAAATTGCTCCAAATGGCTCCAGCAAGAGCTCCACACATGAATGGAGGGAGTCCTGGGCAATCACCTGTAAAAGAAATTCTCAATACTGGTAAGGATGGACGGCCCTGACGAAACCATTGTTGGCACAAAGAAAAAGCTCCACCTCCTTTGTCGATTTGCAGCAAATTAGAAATTATGGTATGCTGTAAGCTGTGGTGGTCTTTTAATTGTTTTACTACTGTATAGTGGGAGCTGGCACGCGTTGCTCCCTAGTTTATGGATCAAATCGTCGTTGTTATTTTGTGGTTATATAGTTTACAGGTCTGCTTTTATATAAATACTTGTAATAGTGTTAAAAGATGTTATAAAATGGTTGAAAGGTAATAGATATTTATGATTTTGTTGTATAGATATTCTATATTTATATTTTTAAAATTATTGTGTGTATTTTTAAGTAAATAAGATTATAATAGATATTAATCATTTCAATGTGGTTATTTATATTTATAATTGATTTGTACAAACAAGATATCTAGCTTTTGTGTTATTATAATTGGAATTAATTTCTGTTATAGAATTTTGAAATCAATATCTTATTGAAATTATAGGTTTTTATCTATCTTTTATTTCGATACAAAAAATTTATTTCCATTCTCATAAAAAGTAATAAGAAACTTTTGTACATATTACTTAAAATAGTTTTAACTCTTGTCATAAATGAGTGGTATTTTTGTTCATGAGTTATTCTAGTTCTAAAATCCAATATTTCTCCCTATTTGATTTTATGGTTAGAGGTTGCTATTTCTTTGAGATATAGAATATGCTTAGGGGGTCTACTTTTCTTTGAATTTGAATATTATATTTAAATTATGTTAATTTTTAAATAGTAAGAATAAATTGAAAATATTTTGTGTGAATTCAATTCATGACTAAATATGAGTCTTTTATGGAGAGTAAATTTAGAGACATTTATAATTCTCATTATAGATGTTGTAAACAATTAATTAGAAATATGAAAATAACATTTCTAATGTAATTTTTGTAATTTCATGATTAAGATATAATTAAAATAATTATTTACATCTCATGAATTTTACCTTTTAAAATTTTAAATAAATGATATTAATTTATTTTTAATTTATAAATTTAGCAAACATAAGTATTTAAAAAAGAATCGAATGACATGAAAATATCTAAATTAATTAAGTGTCTAACCTTTATTATAATTACAAAAAATATAATTTTATACTAGAACACTAATGTGGGTGATAAACTATATTGAAAGTAAGTAGTAGCGACTCTTTTTATACTCTCTTTTTTTCGTGATTTATACACTGTGTTATTTGAATCTTTATCATAACCAAGTCTTTCATATGTACTTTATGAAACCTTAAGTGTATTGTATCAATAAAAATATGTAAATCCTTCCTAATATTATTTACAATTATTATTAGTTAAACTTATAATTATAGTTTTATAATTCAATAAATATTACATTCTTATAATTGAATAAAGTTATATTCTTCTATATTATCTAAAATATTAGAATAATATAATATTTTAGAAATAAAAATTGTTTGTTATTTGAAAAGGAAAATTAGCTAAGATATTAAGCATTTACTAGAATAAATTATTAATTATTTATCTATTCAATAAAAAGTATTAGATTTTCTTAGTAGGTAAAATTGATGCAAGAGATTAAGAAAGAGAGGAGGATTTCCTAGTAGAAAATTAAATTACCATGGAATTTTAGGTCTATTATACATCTTTTCTATTATTTAATAAATATCAATTGTTCATTGGTCATTCAAGGACTGAGTCATATCTACTTCTATCCCATAAAAATATTGGGCTCTAATCACATAATTAATAATAAGGTCATACTTTATAACATATTAATAATAATAATAATAATCCTTTTAAGATATGACTTTAGTGTACATGGATAGTTCTTCTAGAGGTATCACGTTGGAAATGACATATTCGTGACCTCGTTCATGCAAATCATGGGTTCATACATATCAGGTACTCTTAGAATAGTATTAAACTTAATCAAGTTAGTCCATAGAATAAATAACATGCAATAGAGATGGATGTGCTAGAATTAGAGTGAATGATAAAATAGCATAATTGGTAAGAATAAATATGAGCTGTTGTGTGAATAGGGTTGTTCCCTAAATGGTTTCTTTCTAAGACCTATTGACAACTACATTTTCAAGTGTTAGATTTTTCCAAAAGAAAGAACCAAGTTAGTATCTAATGTTTTTGATTAAAAAGCAGCTGAAACTAGGGGCTAAAACCCGAACAGAAAAAACCAGCATGAGGAGTGCTGACAACCAGCAAACACACAACAAACCCTTAGCCTATGCCAACTTTAAAAACCAAAAACCAAGAAAGAAAATCAATAGGCCCCAGCTCCAACACAGAGCTGGTAACCAGCCTGGTAGTCCTAATAGGCCCCAACCTCACCATGAGGTTTGTAACTAGCCTGTGATAGTAAATAAAGGTAAAGTTAGCATTAACAGTAACAAACTGCAAATTACAAAAACTTGAAATTAACCGAAGATCAAATAGGCCCACATCACCCAACCAAAAAGTCCAGGAAAAAAAGTTAACCATTAACAAAGGAAAAGGAAACTACTTGGGGTTACCTTCCCTGCCTTTCAACAAGAGCTTAAGCTAGTCATCCGTGAGGAATTGGTACAGTTCTTCATCCTTTCTCTCACCTCTTGAATTTGTTTTTTCCATATGAAGGAGTTGGAGCATAGTAGTAGCCACATGCATGACCTTCACAACAAAGTTCGTGATCCTATTAAAGCTTTCCCTGAGATTTTTGATTTCCACCCTCATTTCCTTTAGCTCCTCCTCAGGGTCGGAAAGCAAGAGGGGCTCCTAAGGACCTTTAGTAACATTGGGAGTGTCACTCACAGCATCAGGCATTTTCTCCTCTATCTTTTTGGAGTCCTCCAGGGCTTCATTAATAACCACCTGGGGGCTAAGGGACTGTGAAGTTAGGAGCGGTGAGTCCGCTTTCATCTCCTCAAAGAGATTTTTCTTTGAAAGGTCAAAGGCGGGGAGACAAAAATTGGTAGAGACATAAGAGTCATGAATTTTCTCAGTCCCATCCACAATAGAGATTTTATTCTTTTTTTCCCTTTCTTTCTCCTCAACCTTAACTTTCTTCCCCACTTTAGCTTTCCCCCTAGTGACCTGCTTAATTTCTTCTTCCTCCTTCGAATCTTCTTCCTCTTCATCCTCATCAGGGCACCTCTTTCTCATAGCTTTTTGCTTGTATCTGGTTTTAGTGGTGATTCTATTAGATCTCTGCCTACTATTGTTCTCCTGCTCCTCTCCTTCAGATTCAATGGTGATTTGGTCACTGTCAGCAGAACCCAACTTATTCTTCTTGGAAACAGGGGTTTTGGAAGAAGTCATGGGGTTAGAAAGAGTGACCTACAACTCATTAGGATTCTCAAGATACAACATAAAGTTATGAAAAGTAACAGTCCTAGGCAGGCAGAGGTCTAAATGGAAATTGTAAAGGCATAGCATTAAACCCTGATGGAGAATACAATAATTCTGCCTGGATTTCATTTTTTCTATGACTTCCATAACAAAAGCTTCCATCAAATGGAGTAAAAAAAATGGAAAGGAGATGGAATGATTGTACCTAAAGTGGTTAAGGAGAGGGAAATGGTAGTTGTAATAGGTGCCAAAGAAGCCTTCCAGAGTGATATACTTCATCAAAATGAGACACATTTCATTCCATGGGTTGGGCAGCATCATTCTGTTGAAACCTCCCCTAAAGCGTTTGAGAATCTCCATTTTTTTGAAGAATCTTTTTATATGGGTGTCATCTCAGCTTTTGGTGATCTTCCATTTTCTCCCCTCTGTTAAGAGACCTGTGGCCTGTGCAATAGCCTCCTCATTAATCTCAAAATTTATTCCATTTATCATGACTTTGCACTCATCCCAAGTTTTAGCCAACTGCAGAGAGACCAGTTCGTCTGTGCCGCCCATAACCTTCATGAATGACAAGAAACTGCCCTCCTTAAGGTAGTTGAGAATGCATAGATTTTTTATTAATTCATCCTTGATCCTAGCGGGTTCCACCTGCACCATATCCCCTCCCATCTCTGAGTTGTATTTTGGCAAGTCTTCATCCTTGGTCTCAACCAACATCCCACCTTTCCCTCCTTTGTTTAGCACAAACCCCACTAGAGCTGAGCTAGCAACCCAACAAATGTAGAAAGTTTTTTTCTAGACAAAAAACCAAGTGGCTTTAATGTCTGCCTTCTCACAAAGTTGGCTCGTACTATTCACGTGGTTGGCCGAGGTAAATGAATAAGCTATTCATGTCAAGAAATGATAACACCATAAAGGCTTGATGTAACTATTAATCGCATTAGTCATATCATTCTTTCCCTTGCGCGTGTTACAATCCATGTCTTCTTTTAATTTGAAAAAGCTTGTACTCTTTCTAAAAATGGCATTGATAGCCCGTCTTTCCAGCTGGCAATAATTAATATAACCAAATCTCGTATCTCTTTTAAAATTTGAAATGATGCGGCCCCTCGTGAACTTGCCCGCCATCTTTCTCGACCAATCAAAATCAGCCTCGTTATGGTCGCCAGTATGTCAGCCACTACATTACCTTCTCGGTAAATATGCTGAAGGTTGAAGTCATCAAACCTGGGGAGCAATGAATAGATGTCTTGTAGCACATTTGCCAGGATCCAGCTAGTAGTATAGTTCCCTTTAACCATCTCAATCACAATTTTAGAATCACCTTCTATGATTAATCTTTTAATCCCAATATTAGACGCCACCTTTAGACCCCATAGGAGAGCAGACATCTCAACCAAATTATTAGACCCCTTCCCCAGGAGGACCGCATAGGCCAAGATGAAGTGACCCTTTTGATATCTAATAATACCTCCACCCATAGCAATACCATTGGAAGCAGCGCCATCAAAGTTCAGCTTGGTTACGTTTTCCTCTGGGGGTGACCATTTAGTGTTTAGTCTAGTCAAAATTTTGGAGTTGTCCGTCGCATAGAAAGAGGTGGGAAGAACCCATTCCTTATCTATCATACACTCCACTCCCTTGGGGGGACTTGGGGGATGGGGGGATTTTCCAGTGGCAGGTATCCAGGCTTTCCTTTAGCAGATTCATAGTCAGCCGCATAGTTCCTTCAACATTGTTGTCTTCTCCTCTAAAAATATGATTGTTTTGTTCCTTCCATAGACTCTAGTAGACATGTGGGGATAATAGGTGCCAAAGGATGTTTATGAGAGGGTTCTCAGCTATGCAACCCCAATATCTAATGTTTTTCATATACCATAGGTAACTTTAATTGATAAATGATCAAAGATAAAAATAAAACAATGGACATATAATCTTTAAAGGGAGAAAATAGAGACAAATATAATAGAATTTTTGAAAATATTCATGTCACTCCCACTAAGATTAATAAGTTATACATTCAAGAGGTTCATTAACTCCATATACCTACAATGTTTATGAATTTCTACCTACTTGGTAAATGCCAAAGCATGTGGCATAATCTTCTCTGATAGAAATAAACTAGTGTTAATGATTGTTGACAGAAAAATACAAAAAAAAATCTGTGAAAATCAACTACACAAATGTGGGAGAGTGTGAAACATGTAGCTAATGGATAAAACAATATGGAATCATATTAACCAGGTCTAATCACTCTAAAAAAGTGTAATAATATATGTAGGAAAAATATCTCTTAACATTTGATAACATTCGTAAAAAAAAAAAAGGAATCTCTTCCATGGTTAATTCAAGGGGCTCTTTATGGAGAGGTGGGTTATTAGATTTTTTTTTGTATCCTTATTTTTCCCATAATTTAGTTTATAGTTATTCCCTTTGGAGCAAACCCCTTCATATCAATATTATATAGACCGTCAAATATTGACACGTAGATAAACTATGACACCTAAAAGTGGGATACCTACTACATCATATAAGGTCAAAAAATACTAAAAGATAAAGTCTACAAAGGTTACAAGTAGGATTACAAATTCTCTATTGGACTCGGTGATTGGACTCAGTGATACTCGATGTTTCTATTTTTGGTGATATTCTACTCGAGGTACACTGCTCAGTGGTAGTTTCTCAGTGTGTGCAGCTTGGTGGTGTCTTGCTCGGTAGAATATTACTTGGTGGTGTCCGTTCGGTGGAGTTTTTCTTGGTTGTGTCTTTCACCGAGTAGTCTGGCTCTCGATGTGCTTGTTTATCGATAGGTTGTTGGGGTTCACTGATTTGTGTTTATGGAATGGGCAGACATTGGATATGCATCCATGATTTGAGGGGTCATTGGGATCGTACTAACTTCTGAGGCATGCAGTTTTGTGGCATTGGATCTTGTGTGGACTTAAATATGGGTTGATGTGTTTTCCTATGTATTTTGTTATTAATTGCAGCCAAGTGGTGCATTTAATATATGTTAATTATAGAGTGTATGGCTGATTGGGTCATTTAATTATTGTTTACAAGCTGATTTGTGGCAAGTGTGTATAAAAGAGACTCTAGGTTGATGTTTAGAGGACATGACAGACAAAGACATGGGAAGATAGATAGAGGATAGTAGAGTAAGCTAATAAGCTCAAAGATTGTAAGTTGTTGTAGATAGCTGTAAGTGGGAAGATAAAGATTGCAGATTGCTTGGTAGCTTGTGAGCACAAGTTTAGATCTGGTTTCTTCCATTTAAGCTATAGTGTAAATGGATAACATTCAATCCTGCGATATCTTTTTGAATCTGTTGATGTAATTAGCCCTAACCAGGAAGGAATTACAGCCTGATATGTTGCATGTAATTGGAATTTTGAGATAATATAAGTGGGTGATCCCACAATACTGTGTGCCACTTTTTGGCCAAGTTTGACATTGAAACAAACATTCTGAAAAAATTTGCTTTCAGACCCCTATAGCCACAAAACCATTAATAATTTGAAGGTAATGTAAACTACTAAATTTTAATATTTTTTTTCAAGTTTATAAATATATATATTTTTAAAAAATTTAGAATTTATTTGTATCCATTTTTCCTTCTCCTTCAAAAAAATTTTGTGTGAAAAAACAACATTTTTCAGGAGTGACACTCACTTTGATCAACATAACTTTTTTTAATATAAAATTGATAAGAACGTAATTATTTTGAAGTTAGGTTGGGAACACCAATATATAGAGAATCCAATCAGTTTCACTCAATTTGGTTGAATATTTTATAGTTTATTGAGTTATGAAATGACATTAACTATAATTTCAAGATAGGGTCACTTGGATTGCTCTAACTCTATCTATATATGTTAAAATTCATTTTTTTTTAATTTTTTTTATAGAAAGGTAACATAAATAATAAAGGTAACTCATTGGATAATATGAATTCTCTGTATAATCTCCTTGAAAGTAACTACAATGATAAGGTTAAGACAGAGAATGAAGACATCCAAGAGCTTCAGATGTCGGGTCCTGGTACTAGGACATGATCAAGCATAAAAAGGAAGACCGACATCCAGGCCAAAGATATTACCAAGCTGAAGGATTCAATCCAGTGCCTACAACTTCAGATGGTCAAAGTCTAGACGTTGGAAGACCAGATAGAAAATGTTTAGTTGTTTGGCTCGAAGTTGTTGGGTGCTGGAAGTTTTTTGTCCTCATCTGCTGAGGGTTTTTTTCTATTTTTTTTCTTAGTCTAAAATCTCTGTTCTATATGGGTGTTAGTCCTTTCTCGGAGTCTTGTTATGCTTGATAGATTTTTGTCTTTCTTGCTTCTTATTGTTTATCTTTTTGCTTTAATGTAAAGGGTTTCGGGGACCCTTCAAAACCTATTGTTACCTTAATCAAAAACATAAATAATACTTTTCCTTGTCTCTTGGGAGAAAGTGTGCAAGCCCTCATGGCTAAACAACTATGGAGAATTTATGGTGATCAAAAGGAATGGAACTGCATAATTAAAAGTAAGTATCTTTTCATCTACAATACCTTGGAGGAATTTATAGGTGATGACAATTGCACCAATGGATCCTACATATGGAATAGTATAAAGTCCACTAAAGAGCTTATAGTTAAAGGGAAAAGATGGAAGCTGGGAGATGGTAGATGAATTGATTTCTAGGATGATGAATGGATTCAACCTCAGCCTCTTTCTAGCAACATTGATTGGAAGCAATGCATCAAGAAATGCAAAGAAAATATTGGTTCAAAAGCAGTTGACTACTGGCAGGACAATAAATGGAAGAATCTGGGAGAAATCGATAACATATTTATTTCCCTCTAGCAAGATCTAAAGGACCTGGTATATTAAAGAAAACATCCAAGACTCCATTGTTTGGAATCCTTCGTTAGATGGTAAATACACTATGGCTTCTACAAATCACCTCATCACTCAAAGAGAAGAAAGGCCTCCTTGTTCCTTTGTTTGGTATAAATTTCTTATACCTAAAATTAATTTCTTCTTTTGGCTTCTGATTCAAAACAAACCTTTGACCCTTGATAATTTGTCAAGAAAAGGGATTTATATGGTAAATAGGTGCAATCTCTGCTTTGAAATTGATGAATCTTGTGATCACATTATGCTTCATTTCCATTTTACTCGCAAAGTGTGGGATATTATTTTCCAAAAATGGAATCTATGATGGTGTTTCCTTCTTCTTGGAAGGATTTTGTCACCCAATGGAGCTACCCACCAAAGAACCTTATGGACAAAGATCTATGGCTCCTCATTCCCCCTCACTTCTGCTGGAGGATTTGGAAAGAACACAATAATAGAATATTCAGAGATAGGTTGGCTTCTCCCGTAGTGATTGGTAACCAGATATGCAGAGCACTGGAAGAAAAATTTAACTATGCTAAACCAGAATTTAATATCAATAAAAGGGAAAGTGATCTAGGAAAATCAAAGACTTGAATCCTAACAATTTGAGATCTATGGCTTCCTGGATCTCTCCTCCTGAAGATTGGGTAAAAGCTGATTTTGATGGAACTGCGAAAGGCAACCTGGGAATTGCTGGAGGTGGAGGCATAATTAGAGACCATTATTGCAACTATGTTGGTGCTATTGCTGCCCCTTTGGGAACCCAATCCAATCATAGGGCAGAGGCTATGGCAGCACTCAATATTATTATGCTGGCAGATGAAATGGGATACAAAAAAGTCTAGCTGGAAGGGGATTCTTTAAATATTATCAATAATATTAAAGGCATTTGTAAGGCATCCTGGAAAATTGAACACACTATCGATAAGATAAAAATTATTTCTTTGAATTTCTCTTCTTTCCATGCAACTCATAATTTCAGGGAAACCAACCAAGTGACAGATAGCCTTGCTAACTTGGGAGTTAAAAATGATGTCACTCTCAAGTGGCACGGGAACACTAAAATCAATGATGAAGTGGAATCATTGCTTAATTATGATAAGCTCAATCACAAAATAGGTGAAATTAATTGCATTAATCATTATAATTTATGATGAAATGATCTGGGGTACGATGATAGCTTTCTACCTCAGGATAGGCATCATTTGGGTTTAGTTCTCTTATATGCAAGTAAACTGGCTTTTCATTAATAACCCTGTGATTGCTAAAATATGCAACTACTGTCTGTGGAATATTAGTATGAAATAGAAGAGTGAGGGAGATTTCACAATGACAAAAGAGACTAAAGATATGGGAGGTGATCTGAAGAGAGAAGAACCTATGGTGTGCAACTAGAGGAATGAAAAAGAAGTGTGGAGCATCCTCAAGAAGGGAAAAGTCCATAGATACATGAAGCATCTTCACGGTAATAACAAAGATATTATGAAGACCTTTTTATCAATCGGTGGGATGACGGTAAGGTGAATATCCTTGGCAAATCTGTTAAGCTTACTCTTGATTGTCTGGCTGATATCACAGGCCTTCCTCTGGATGGAATGCAATTTATTAAAGATAAAAAAGAGAGCAACAAAGGGTACAAAAAATTCCCTAAAACTGATGAGGAAAGGGAAATGCTGGTGAAGAAAAAGCTGGACACATCAATTTGTCTAACATTAAACACATTTGGGCATTTGTGTTTAGGGAAATCATGGAATACTTTACTCTGGATGACAGATTTTCCAAGGTATATAACTATCATTTTGTCTTGGAAAATCATTTTCGCCATGATATTAGGGTCTGTTTTCCTTTCTTTCTGTTAAGCTCGCTCAATCAGATCATAATTGATCATAGGGAAAAGTCTTCCCCTGTTCTTCATGAAGGTCTTATATTGCTAATAACGGATTATATTAAAGATCATATCCCTAATCCTATCCCCAAGAGCATTGAGCAAGGTAAAAGGAAAAACACACCTACTGGTAAGAGCCCTAGTAAGCCGAAAGCAAAAAAAAACTGTAATAGCCCTATTGAGCCTGATATTTCCTTATCTATCTATGATGATATTAAGGGTATGAAGACAGACAATGAACAGGATGAGGTCTCTTCTAAGGATGAGGGTTTCATGATAAGCCTAGGCAAAAAGGAGAATAATAAAAATACCAAAGTTGAGCAGCTGGAGGGTAAAGGCCAGATAGCGGATGACCAGAAGACTGAGAACATGATTGATACTGAGAATAGCAACAACACCCACATTGATGATACCACAAAAAATACTAAGGTGAACAAGGTGCAGGATCATGAAAACCAGGACTCTTATAGGGAGTCGGGGGATAAGAATACCCATACTCATAATAGTGAGGGTAAGACTGTTGAGATGGAGGAACAAAACCAAGAGTGTCATAACAAAATAGAGGATCAAAGGGATGATTCTGGGATGAATAAAGAGGAGATCACTATCCGTAATGAAGAAACTAATAAAAATTTCAATGAAGAGCACAGCCACAAAACCCTGAGTGATAAAGGAGAGGTGAAGAGTGATCAGAAAAATAGAAGTCTTAATGATGAGATTCGTGAGAGGGATGTCAACATTAAAAGGATGGCTTCTTTTACATTCCTCCAAATGACTAAAAATAAAGCAAAAAATAGCTACACTATGGACAAGCAGATTCAGGAAGACATGAACTAGATGAAAGCTAACCATAAAAGTAAGGAAGATAGAATTTCTTTGTTGGAGGATATAGTGGATAAAATGAGAAATGACTCTGTTATGTATCAGCAAGGTAAGGATTTTTTTGAAAAGGATAACAACATGGATAATAAGATAAGTACTCTGATTGATAATAGGCTTAAACAAGTCAATGATAAGATAAACAACAATAAATTACTTCTAAAGAAACTTGCCAATATTAGCAAAATTGGCATGAAAAACTCAGTGGATAATATGAATTCTCTGTATAATCTCCTTGAAAGTAACTACAGTGATAAGGTTAAGATAGAGAATTGAGACATCCAAGAGATTCAGATGTCTAGTCCTAGTACTAGGACATGATCAAGCATAAAAAGAAAGACCGACATCCAGGCCAAAGATATTACCAAGTTGAAGGATTCAATCCAGTGCCTAGAAATTTAGATGGTTGAAGTCCAGACGCTGGAAGACCAGATGGAAAATGTTTAGTTGTTTGGTTGGAAGTTGTTGGTTGCTAGAAGTTTTTTGATCCTCATCTGCTAGGAGCTTTTTGCTATTTTTTTTCTTAGTCTGAAATCTCTATTCTATCTGGGTGTTAGTCCTTTCTCGGAGTGTTGTCATGCATGATAGCTTGTTGTCTTTCTTGTTTCTTCCTGTTTATCTTTTTTCTTTAATGTAAAGGGTTTCGGGGACCCTTCAAAACTTGTTGTTACCTTAATCAAAAACATAAATATCTGTTTCTTAGATATTTTTCATAATTTTTTTCCTAATTTACTATTTTCTAGAAGCGTCGAACAGACAGGTCGCTAAATGGTTAGACAAACTATGTTTAGTAAAACTTAGAGAGAAAATTCATAAGGAACTGAATATATGTAAAAATCATAATCATTGGAAATCTTTCTCTGAGTACTATCATCTTGTATTTGGGTTTTTCAAATGAATTTATTTGATCCCACAAAACTTTAATGTCAAAGTTATTTTTTGTCAGCATTTTGATGGGTGCAAAGGAGACTTGATTATAGGTGTGAGTGAGGAGTAGAGATATTATACCAAAGAGGGTTTGATCCAAGAGGCAATGGGAGATCTCAAGGCTTAAACCATCATATTTTCTTTAAAATGTGTAATTTTAGCAAAAATCAGGATCTTCAAAAAAGTTGGACACACTATTGTGGGACCACCCAGGTTAATATTGATATATCTTGTGTTGTGTTTTTTTTGTTGTGTGGTTCTTGTTGTTGGCTGCAAGTTTGGACAATCCTTCATTGGATCCTCTGAGCTTGGACTGCATCAAGTGGTATCATAGTTGTAGGTTTATTTCTTATGGATCTTAGGGTATCATAAATAATGATTATGATTATGAACATTCAGATCTGAGATGGTGGCCATGAAGAATGAAATCATAGAAGGTATCAAAAATGTTGGATTGCATAGAGGTCCGAGAATGAATGATGATTATGAAGAATCTTCTGAAGATTTTAAATTTTTTGGATCTAGTGGAGATGTCAAAGCTGATCAAATGGAAATATTTGGAGGAGAAAGATATGACTGGTTACAGATATTTGGATCTCTATTGAGTACAAACTATTGAATGAAGGTTTCAAATCTTTTAGGTACATTGAGGCCCGATGATTTGATTCATTGGATTGGTGAGTTAGAAGACTCCTTTGAGCTAGAAGACATTGAAGATCTCCTTAGAGTGAGGTTGGCACATACTAGGTTGAAGGGGCATGCTGCTTTATGGTGGAAAGAGTTAAAGAGGGACCGAGAAGAGAAAGTTGAGATGAAGATCAATCGGTGGAGGTTGATGATGAAAAATCTGAAGGTTAAGTTCATTCCTATCGATTATGAACTTGATTTATTTAATAAATTGAAGAATCTAAAACAAAAGGAGATGACAGTGGAAGATTATACCGAGGAGTTCTAAAAGTTGACTATTCGGTTTGGGCATAGAGAACTTTCAAAAGAAAAGGTGGCAAGGTATGTTAATGGTTTGAATTCAATATCCATGATGAGATTGGTATGTTGATGTTATACACTGAATTTGCGCCTCTGATCTCAAGCTCTCTTGGTCTTGATAATCCAGTATAACAAGGGAATCATCTCTAGGTTGTGGGACCTATGCTAACTGAGATGAGACCTCCAGGTTCTAGGCTAGTTCCTCTTGGATAATCACCTTAATTTGCTTCTTAAACAGGAAATTAAATCTTTTGAGGGAAAGGGTTAGAAGGAGTGCTTGAAAGGGGAAATGACTGAAAGAAAACTACCTACTAGGTGATGCACCGAAATTGGCATGAAAACATAACACACATAGGATAAACCCCTGGGTCAACTAACTCTGAATTGCAATTAAAACACAAGTCCCCTGTATAGGCATGCATAAATATTTCATAACCAGGTCATGAGTAAACCAGCTAAAAGGAAAGACTTCTTCACAGTTAACAGTTTTAAACAGTAAACACTAGTTACAACCTGCAAGCAGACATACTCTTCTACAAGTAGATGCTGTGAAAGGACTGATTAAGAGGAATGAAACTATCCACAATTAATCCATCAACAATCAAGACACATACAAACAAGCAGAAAAGAGACAAGGTTTAAAATTTGACAAATTGATCCAAGAATTGAAACTCTGCATATTATCTTCCACAATGAGTTACAGACTCATGTACAAAATATACTAAGGACAGAAAATTTTCCACAAAGCATGCCTCCTACATAAAAGTGAACTCCTGGGTTACAAAATCTCCTTTTCTCTTTCAAGAACTCAGAAAAGTTACATAACAGCAAGAATAAAAGAAGAAGAACCGACCCTTGCAAATGAAACTTTTATGCTATATATAGGGCCATGACCATCTTGGAATCCCTTAGGATGCAACAAGCTTCGGATGATCATGGAAACCCTAACCCTAAAACACAGAAGAGAGGAAAAGAGAGAGAAGAGACGGTGGAGAATGACCGAGTCAAAATAGATATTCATGGATATTTTCTTGTTCCTCTCGATCTGGCAACTGGAAATCAGATTTGGTAGCCAGCGGCTAGTAACATTTATGTTTACTCTGAAAGTCATGTACACCTGTTCACCTATATTTCTCTGCAATAACTATCTCTCTTGTCTGTGAACAGTGCATAGCCAAGTGTTCATCTTCTCATCGCCCTGGACTTCTTCTCCTTCCTCATGGCACTTTTAGAAACTCCATCATATTTCTGTTCTGCTCTGCAACACGTTGAATTTCCTCCCTTTTTTAAAAATTATTGAAACAAAGTATTCTGGGGATCAACAGACTGCTCTATGTATGATTTCCTGTGACTAGAAACCCCTTTGATCAATTCTGAAATACGAGAAAATAGGAAACATGGCTGCTGAGTGCTCTCTGTGTTAAACTTGCCACCAAAAATTCAAATTCAAAGTCATGTGACCTAGCGACCAACGGCTAGTCTCTAAGTCGTGAGCATCAGTCCTTAACCCTAGTTAAATCTCACGACCTGGCGACAAGGTATCATTTAACTCCTGCTAAACCTGAGCTACTTCTGGCGACATCCCGACTGTGAAATTTCAAAGTCGGGAGACATTTCACTTAACTCACCATACCTCTAGCGACCCAGCGCCTAACTGCTACCTTTTAACCATCATGGCTTGTCGTCTGATCGCCAGATACTCATGCCTCTTTTCAAGACTTCACAACAACCTTCAGTCGCTGAGTCAGGTGATCCTGTGTCTTTACCTTTAACTTGAAGCACGTGCCTTTTTCTGTTTACAGCGACCTTGCGACATACCTTAATCGCTTAGTCGGAAGGACTTTTTCCCTAGGGCACTTTTATCATGAGACTTCGCGACCACCATCAGATCTTGTCATTCCTTCATCAAACGACTGTCTTTTAATCACTTTATATTTCCTTATGCCCCTAAATCATCAAGAGACTTTGCGACTGAAGGAGAACATACCTTAGTCTTGTTATCGCGTGATCCCCTTCCTTCATCAAGCGATCAGGCGACAACCATTAGCTCTGTGACAGATGTCATCTTTTCTTTCATTCACTTTATGCATTCTAGACAACTGAGTCATCGCCCCTTTTCTAGCGACAACCCGACTGAGTATTTCTACTAACATCAAACAGTTAGTCGCATGGTCGGGAATGTTATCTCTTGACCACCATTTAATCACGAGACCATGCGACTGAAGAAAGAGCCTAACTGTTTGACTGAGCTGATCCAGCGATCATGCGACATGAAGTAGGCACAAGGTGGAAGACATTTCTTTGACTTGCCAATTCTTCACGCGATCACCCGACTGAGGCGGGTCCCATTATGTTAAAAGCTCATAACATGAAATCAAGCGACAACCCGACTGAAAGGAAATCGCTAAGTCTCG
>MU216892.1:0-22699 GCA_018584345.1 Thuja plicata | reverse complement strand
TAAAATATTATAGACTAAATCTAAATCTAAATGACAATATTGCGCTCCATATTTTAAAATACTAAAAAGTAAATGTAAATATTAAACCTAAATTTAAATCTAAATCTAAATATTTAAACTATATACACAAAATAAAGTAATTAAAGAAATAAATATTTCACCTTTAAATCCCCTGAAGACTATGTCTTCAATTAATTAAAGAAATAAATATTTCAACTTTAAATCTCCTCCAAAACTATCTCTTCAATTCTCCTCCAAAGTTCTCATGCTTTTCTCTACAAAACACCAAATTAAATGAGGGAAGAACTCTTTTATAATTTGAGAGCATCTCCTCATCTTCTCCGAAGGATGCCTCTTTGCATACCTAGTAACAATAAAAAGTAAATCTAAAATATTAAAGCATTATAGAATAAATGTAAATCTAAATGGAAATATTGTAAATATTAAACCTAAATCTAAATCTAATTATTTAAACTATATACAAAAATAAAGTAATTAAGCAAATAAATATTTCACCTTTAAATCTTCTCCAAAACTATCTCTTCAATTTTTCTCCAAAGCTCTCACTACTCTGCAAAAAAAGAAATTAAATGAGGGAAGAGCTCTTTTATAATTTGAGAGCATCTCCTCATCTTCTCCAAAGGATGCCTCTTTGCATGCCTTATCTCTTCAAATTCCTCTTTGCATGCCTAATCTTTTCAAATTCCTCTTTGCATGCTTGTCTCTCCAAATCCGAAAAAGCATGCAATTTTTTTTTTTTAAATTAGTTTTCTTCAAATGCCATTCGGCACTCATCTATTTTTGGCCTTTTATGACCTTATATTTTTGTTTTTATTTTTTTCAGATTTTCCTAATGCCATCTGGCATTTTTGAAGTTTTTTCTATTTGTAATTTATTTTTTTGTAACTCCCACCAAATCTTTTTTTTTTTAATTTTTTTTTTAGGTTTTTATCAATGCCATTTGGCATTTGGCATTATGTGCGGATTGTAACTGTAGGAATTCGAAGCACTTCTTTTTTATGTACACAGAATATTCTTGAGAATATGCCCGTGCTGGGAATTGTGTTTGTGCTCCCATTATAAGAACGCCTCTCAGCGTAAAAACCTTATTTAATTTTACATGTTACGCACTATCATTTATTACTTACGTGAAATTTATGTCATGATGTAGTAATAGACATTTTCAATAACGTAATCGAAACACATTGTATTTCCTTCCATTCACATGGTACTATTAGCATGAAAAGGAAAGACCTAAATGATTTATAGTTTATTTAAATAGAATTTAATATTAGCACTTGTAGTGTAAGTTAATCTGTTAGAGAATATAATTTTATATGTGGAGAAGCGATACATTAATTCAATTTATAATAATTTATATAAAATGGCTTGTAAATTGAAAAGTAGTATTTGATGATTACAAATGATATGAAAAATGTTAGAAAAATTGGGGGCCGTTTGCGTTTATTTGGCGGGCTGACACCTAGGTGCATCGAGTGTGATGAATTTTTTGCTCCTCACCCAAGTGGTGAGCCAGGTGTTCTCCTTCTAATTTATGTCTACTATTGCATTTATTTCATCCCTCACTTCTCCCCTGTGCTGCTTGGCACATTTTTTACTCGCTGCTCTGACAACTACTCCTCCTCGGGCCCCGATGGAACCTGAAGGTGAAAATGTGTTAAATACCTCTATTAATGGTGATAATAGCACCAAAGCTCACTCGCCGCCTCTATCCAAGTCCTTCTTCGAGGTTGTTTCTAACCCTCTATCTGTTATTACTTCGGGTGCAAAGTTTGAATTATTTGGTTTGCATGGAGTCAATGAGTCTGGTAAGGGTTATGGAACTATTGTGAATTTTCTCTCCATTTCGCCCAATTCTACAATGTTAGAAGAAATTACCAAAGAAAAAATAGACTTAGAGATTATGATATTTTCTTTGCTGTAGTAGATGTTGATAAGTGCCCAACAAGGAAGTTTTTAGACAACTAGTTTCATAACTATTGGAATTTAAAGTTAGGTTTTCATATTTCCTTATGTAGACAAATTCAGAAAGGTTTATTTGTCATCTTCTTTGCTAATTCTGAAGCCCAAGAAGTGATTCTTAAAAAAAACAATATTGGGCAGTTGGAAATACCACCTTTCATGCCCTAGCCTGGACCCTTGAGGCTATTCATGACAAAATTCTTTCTCTTTCCGCCCCAAGATAGTTGCTCCTGAAACAAGTCCCTCCGTTCCTATAATGCTTCCTTCCCCAACTACTGGAACCAATGGAAAAATTTATTAGGATGGACGAAACCAATAGGTTGGTCCCACACATGGATGCTAGGGTTCTTATCTCCATAAAACCTGGATGTGATATACCTACTTCTCTCGAAGTTAACATATTTAGTGAAATCTTTTCCTACCCTATTGAGATTCTTGGTGGGCTTAATGCTTGTTTTCTCTGTAACAAAAAGGCCATCTTCGTAAGGATTGTCCCATCATTAAAAGAAAATCCTCCATTGTCAAACCATCCAGTAATTCTGCTTCTATTATTAATCATGTTTTGAAACCAACAAATGATACCAACACTCCATAGAATACCCCTTTCGAATAACCTCCTACAACACCACAACCTGCACCTATTTCTTTAGTCAGCAAATCACCTACCCCATCTATCGTTCCCACTCCTTCTGGTTTGGTTTTAGACCCAAGAGATGGGTTTCATACGGTCACTAAAAAATCAAAAATGTGGTGTAGAAGGGTTGCTCAACAGATGGATCAAAATAACATGGGCTATTCTGCTGCTCCTTCCCTGACCCTGTCATCCTCATCCCCTATGACCCCTATCACTGACTCCACAAACTATATTTCCCCATAAGAATCTCACCCAAAAAACACTGCTAAGTTGACCCTAGAAGATTCCTCATCCCTCAGCTTCCTAGCTTAATCCTTCAGGGAATTGGATGAAGAATATGCGATTGAAGTCATTCCAGTTGATATTGGCCTTTTCCAGATGCCCTTATCTACCAAAGTTTAACCTAATGATATTAATAACGCTCATTTCCCTATTAACTCAGCAACATACATGGAAGTTACTATGCCTATTTCTGATGATGAGGATTGTGATTACAAAAATGATTTCCCTAAGTCAAAGAGAAGGGGGAGACCCTTGGGGTCCAAAAAAAAAGCTCTGCAGGTAAGAAAGGTGACTCTCCCTCCCTTGCGTCTCTGATTCCCTCCAGTGGGAATGAGAATGTCAAGTATGCTTCCCTCTCACTTGGTTCATCATGAATTGCATCTCTTGGAACATAAGGGGACTGGAATCCCCAGATAGGAAATCAATTATTAAATGTAGCTTGATTTCCCTTGGTAACTTTGGTATTCTTATGCTGCAAGAGTTAAAAACTACTGATTTTATGCTTGATGTCAACTTGGCTTATATATGGAATGATGCTATTAAATTCTACACTAATCATCCAAGGGGTATGGGTGGGGTTTCTATTTTGATCAGCCCCAAATGGTCTAAAGTGATCACGGGCCATGGCATCTCCCCTTGCAATAGGGCCCTGTGCATTATATTCAATATTAATGGCTCTTCCTTTTGTGTTTTCTCTATCTATGCATCCAATGATTATAAAAAAAGATCTGACCTCTAGGCTTGGTTGTCTGCCCTTCCTGATATCCCTTGGTTGATTGGTGGAGACTTCACCATGCTTGAGTCTCAAGTTGACAAATGTGGTGGCCTTCCCTTTACCTGGAAGGATCTGGAGAAAACTCAATGTAATAGACTTAAGCATAATAAACATATGTTTGATCCTCTGACTGGCAGAAAAAATTGTAATCCTGACTTATGGTATACATGGTGCAATTCCCAAAGTGACCCCTCTAGGATATATTCTAGACTTGACTGTTTCTATGCCAATAAGAACTTCTTTTCTTTCATCCCTGACAAGAAAGGAAACCTTGTTACTGTTACCCTGATGTCCCTCTCTAATCATCACCCTATCTCTGCTTGTGTTGAGTTTAATTAATCTCCTACCCAGTGCAAGCCCAACAACCCAAAATTTATTCTTAATACTAGTTTATTGCTTGATGAAGATATTCTATCTTCTATTAACCTTATTAGAGTCATCAATAAAAATAGTCTCCAATTTTCCTCTCACATTGACAAGTGAAAACATAATGTCCTTTCATGGCAAAACCTGCTACAAACCATTGAAGAAAAGAAAGCTAAAGATCATAGGCTCCTTGAAAAGAAACTCTCTTTGGATCTCCATTATGCTAAGATTGAAATTCAAGCCAATCCCTCAGATGAGAATCTTTCTTATAATGTTAATAAAACTAGGGATGCCCTTATAAAGAATCAACATTTCAAAGTCAGAGTGGTTAAGATTAGATCCCGAGCATATTGGCTCCAATTTGGGGATCGTGGCTCAAATTTCTTTTTCAATCTCCTTAAGCATAAACACGCTAATGAATATATAGCTAGAATTATTATTGATAACAATGATATAAGTGATTTAGAAGCCATTAAAGATGCCTTTGCTTCATTCTACCATAAGCTCTTTACCTGTGAGGATATAGATGAAGCCAAGGAACTTAGGTACAGTTGTAGATCTCTCATCCCTAAAAGAATTTCTAATGATGTGACCATCCTCAGTAATGACATCTCTATTGAAGAGATTTAGAAAGCCATTAACTCCCTTAAGAATGAAAAGGCTCCTGGGCTGGATTGTCTACCTGTTGAATTTTACAAAGCCAACATTAGTTGGATCTGCAATGACCTTCATGAAATTTACTCTAAAGCCTTAAGCAAAGGAACTCTCAGAGACCACAACAACAGGGGAATCATTAAACTGATCCCCAGAGGGGGAAAAGGATCTCATTAAGAACTAAAGGCCCATCATGCTTCTCAATGTCTCTTATAAAATGCTTGCAAAAAATATTGCTGGTAGATTGGAAAATATTCTCCCTAAATTCATCTGCTCAACTCAAACTGGTTTCATTAAAAGTAGATATATCCTCGAAAATCTTATAACCAATTGGGAAGCTATGAGTTTGGCTAAAAAATCTCATAAGGATGCTACCATGTTTCTTCTGGATTTCAAAAAGGCTTATGACAGGGTTGAATGGGAATTTATCACCATGATGCTCGAGGCCTTTGGTTTTTCTGAAGTCTACTGCAATTTTGTTAAAATGCCTCTTAAAGATGCTTCTTCTCAGGTGGATGTGAATGGTTCTCTACCTTATTCCTTTCCCTTTGGTAGATATATCAAATATGGCTATCCTCTTTCTCCTGCACTCTTTGTCATTTCTTCTGATGCCCTCCTTTATATCTTCAGAGATTTCACTCTCTCCCATTATGTAAAAGGCATTTTCCTTCCTAATAATTCAAAATTAACGAACTGTCAATTTGCTGATGATACAGCCTTATTTTTTGAAGCTACTAAAGATAATTTTGAAGCTCTTAATAATAAACTTAGTTTTTTTATTCTATTTCTGGTGCTGCATTGTCCCATTCCAAATCTATTCTACTTGACTGGGATGATAGACTTTCAAAATGGTTAGGTAACTTTTATTATCAATATGGAGGCCCTCAGCACATTGTTAGATATCTTGGTATTCCTTTCTGTATAGATCATTCTATTAAAAGGATATGTGGTCCTGGGTTAAGGACAAAATCACCAAAAAACTGGGTAAATGGCACAACATACATCTTTCCTTAGCTGGCAGAGTCCAGGTGTGCCAAAAAATTCTCTCTTCTTATAACATTTACTACTCCTTGGCCTGGATGTTTAATAACTACCAAATTTTTGAAATTCAGAAGGCTATGAGAAAGTTCCTATGGTCTGATGGTAAAGGTAACAATAAGCTCCATGCAGTCAAATGGGAGTGGTGCCATAATGATAAGCTCCTGGGGGGTTAGGTATTAAAGATCTTAGAATTCAAGGGATTGCCCTTGCGGCCAAATGGATCTTCCACTCCCTTGAAGGTGATGAACCATGGAAAATCCTTCTTAGGAACAATATTGAAAGAGGTTTTCCCAAACATGTCAAATCTTTGAAAAGCCTTCCCTTATGTAATCTTATTGGGGGGAATTTCCCTGTAACTATTCAAGGGTCTATTGTTTTTAAATCTACATGAAAATAAAATATGTTAGGGACTTCTTGCTTAGCAAAGACTTCCATGATTCCAACCACCTTCATGGTGAAAGATCGATTTGGTGCAATCTCCATCTTTCTCATAAGCCTCTTGCCCTCTCCCAAGGATTCTCAAACAAATCTTGGTCTTGTTTGGAAATAACCCAACTCATTAACCTCTTTCAATAAGACTGTATCATCAGCTAGGATGACCTCATCTCTAAATTTGGCATCCCTATCTCTCAAAAAAGACTTACAACATGATATCTAGAGCTTGTAGAGATCTTCCTACGGACTGTCATGTGGACTCCCATAGATTTATTAATTTCAAATGGCCATATAGTACCATTGTGACTAAGATTAAATCTAAGAACATATATGATGTTATTGCCTATAATGATTCCATTAGTAAATATGTGAATAACTTATGGTATTCTTATCTGGATATCAATGCTTGAAAAAAAACACTTTAATAAACTATGGAAGAGCTCCATTGATCCAAACATTAAATGCTTTAAATGACTTATGACTCTTGATAGACTTCCTCTAAGGAAGGACCACTCCTCTATTGAGTGTTGTAGCCTTTGTGGGCTTCCTAACACTTGCAAAGATATTTTACTTGATTATGTTGTGGCTAAGGAAATTTGGTTAATATTTGGAATTACTTATCCCAAAGCTATTGATATTTTTAAAATCATATCTTGTGATAATCATGGCTTAAAAAAAGATACTAATCTTGTTTGGAACATTCTTTCATCTAATATTCTATGGAAGATTTGGAAAATCAGAAATGAGGAAAGATATCAAAACACTTCCAGAGCTCTTACTGAGTCTTTTCGTAAGCTCACATATTTTAAAATTTCCTCACAGGTTTATATAAACATGATATTGGAATGGGAGAAGCTCAAGATATTCCTCAATACAGGGCATTCCACAATGTCTGTGGTTGAGATGAAAATGGTTACCATTGGAGGAGGGACATTGAAACCCTGCGATCTTTGATGAAACGCTGAAAAAGCTCAATCAGGAGGTCAACAAGAAGAAGAATACAATTGATGAAAAATTACTTATGTTGGCACAAATACAGGAGAAGAAAAATATAGTTTGGATGGAAGGCCCAATGGGTTGGACATCTTGGGCTGAAAACTATGAGAATATACTTCATTAGCTACTGCACTACTACTACTTAGTCCTTTTTTCATGTTCTCTTGTTGATACTATGATAATTTCAGTGTGAGGCCCTGCCTCCCGTTTTGTATTTTCAATTGTAAATTTTCTCTTTGAACTCCTTATAATCGATACAAAAATTAGTATTTGATCAATAGAGAAGCCAATATATTTCATTAAAGATCGTTAAAAAATGTTTCTAATCATGCTATTCTAAGATATAAATGATCTTAAAAATATATATTTATTTTCATGGTATTCTAATATAACATCTCAAATGTAAAGACTATATTTGAATAATTATTGGATTGGAGTGTCTAGTAGAGATGAGACATAACTTTCATGAATTATTCAAAAAAAAAATGAAGCAATTTTTTTTCTTGTGTAGCTTGAGGTTTGAATTTTTCTTGGGTTCAATCATAGTGGTAGATTCTTTCCTAACAAAGTGACCAGTATTTATTATGTATCGCATAAAGTTTAATTGAACCTAGGGTAAAATTGACTCTTTGTCTCCATTTTATTTCTATGATAAGAGACAAGTTCTCAATTGTACGATAGAGGAATTAGAAGAATAAACAAACAAACATAGATGATCTTGAACTCTATCCACTTGATGGAAACAACTTCTTTGAGCTATAGTGGCCATCCAAGCACAAGTTTTATACTAACTCTTTACAACATAATTTGTGAAATGCATGCTATGACTTGAAGTCATATGATAATCAATTACAAATCAATTAAAGGAAAATAAATAAATCATCGTAACACATGCATGTGATTGAAGAGTGACAAAGAACCAAATATTGGCCTTGTATATTCATTGTAGCCTTGATTGTGTGATAAAAGAAATCTTGAAAATATGTCAAAATTGAAGTAGCTGACAAGAATTGGCTTAAAATATGTTATACTTCAAGTAAGAATATTTAATAATCATTAGTAATATAATGCAAATCAAATATTTATGTTTTCTACAAAAAATAGATCTCTACCTATTTTGGATGACACCAACTAATCTTGCAGATAGATATATGATAAAATAGAGGCATGTAGAAAAGAATTAAAGTTTCATTTTCATTGACTTGTGAAAAAAACACAAAATTAAATAAAAATAAAAATATTTTGTATTGTATTAAAGCGAATAAAAAGTTACAGATGCACAAATTCGTATCTTATTATAGTTTTCCTCCACTTCACAATATGTCACTTGCTTATTTAAATAACTATTCAATTTACAATAATCACATATCATAATAGCACATGTATCTTTATTGCGCTATGTGTATTGATGAGATGTAACTAATTAAATGTTTGATAATGTTAAGTTGAAGATAATGCAAAGAATTAAATCAGTTAATGGTTTGTATTGTCATTGATGTCAACTTGATATCATCTGTATGGTCATGTACATAGTACCAAAAAATTTAGAGAATCAATAGAACAAAGGTTATGCTTTCAGCAATGCATAAAAGTGAAGTATTCACTAAGTGACAGACAACACTGACGAAGTGCACACCATCGATAAATGCAAAGAAGAAAAGTCGCAGTGATACCTGACGAGCAGAAGATAGTGTTTCCCGATGAAGCAAAACCAAAGGATGCCCGATGAGCTGAAAATAGAGTTTCCCGACGAGTAAAAATCTAATGATGCCCAATGGACAGAGATCCCAAAGCTAACTAGAGTCACGCTAACCGAACTGTCAATTGTCACCGAAAACTAACTGAAGAATTGACCGTTAGAAAAAAGAGTTTAGAAAATGAAAAAATATCTAGCTGTCAAGAGCTAAAGATAAACTTAACTGGTTGTTTTCTTTGTTTTATTCGACTAGAGTTAAGTAATTGATTTAAAGAAGATTTGTATATTTGGAAAGAAGATAACTATGAGATAAATCAGGAGTATGCTTTAAATCAAATTGGTTGGATTGTTTTTCATGCCAAGAATCAAGAATCAAGAAACAGTGAATATCATGTCTATATAAGAGACAAGCTTAATTCATTTTTGTAACATCACATTCAGGGAAAGGGGATTAAGGGGAGTGAATGAAAAGAGGATGCTAAAGAGAAACTAATGAAGAAGAACTTCATACAGTCTTGAACAATCAAGCTGAAGGAGAGCTAAAGAATTCTACAGACACTGAAGAACAGTGAAGCACAACATCATAGAGTAGAAAGTGTGGATCACAAATAATTGAATTGATACATTGATCAAAAAGGTAATGTACTTAAATAGATCTAAAAATTTGCAATTCAAAGTTGCATTAGAAATAGGTCATAGTGTTTCAGTTTAACCATTGAAGCATCAAGTCTCTTAATAGAGTAGGACTTAACAATCTTCTATATATTGAGGTACATCCCAACGAGTGCCAAAAAGGTTGGTTCATGAAAGTAGCATTGGATTTGCCTGATACCTATTGATAGTCTAACAAGGAGGCTGATTCAAGGATGGTAGCAATAGATGCCGGATACTAAGTGAAAAACTCTATGTATAAAATCCTCTAACAACATCGCACTTAACAGTGTGTTTGTAACCTTTAACAGGATTGGCTCCTAACAGGGCTCTCTTCAGAAGAGTGAAAATTTGGGGTACTGGTCCTAGTGATTTTTTCCTTAACAAGGTTTCCACATTAAAAATTCATGTGTTATGTGTGTACAATTCATTTCTTTATTGTTTTGTATCTGACATAGTTAATACTGGGTTGATCGGTATACTCTTCTTATTTACTGAGTTTCGGTAAATAGTTATACTTCTTATCGATAATCAAAGAGAATAAGGATAGATAAGGAAAACCGAAAGACAATTATTCGTTATAAGTATTTCATGGCATACATCTTGTAGGGACTTAATAATATGAGGTTTATTTGATTGGTGGTTAATGTTTGAAGGATAAATTTTTGAGGCCACTGATTCACCCCCCCTCCTAGTTATTACTAACAATTGGTATCAGAGCTTGTGTGCCTAGAAAGGAAGGTTTCAAGACCTAAGTCAAGACCACAAGATGAACAGACAAGATGTGCCCAAGTTGAACAAAAACAAATTTGCTTCATGGAAAAGCAATATAAGACTCCACTTATCAGGTATTGGTAATGATGTTACTCAATTCCTAGATATTGAATATGTGTTACCTATAGGAGTATTGATAGTAGATCAATTAAGAGAGAAGCATGAACACAATTGCATGGTTATAGAGCTTTCTTCCTCACTCTCTGATTCTGAATTTAACGATGTCAAGGATTGCAAAACTGCAAAGAAGATGTTGGACAAACTGAAGCTTGTACATGGAGGTGATACAAATGTTCTAAAAGCCAAGGCAACAAGCCTTAAAGGAAAATTTGATGATCTCAGAATGAAAGAAGGAGAAAACATCACACAGTACAACACAAGAATAAAAGATGTAGTCAATGCTATACGAGGAGTTGGAGATGTACTTGAGGAGGAGATAATGGTAAGTAAAATCTTAAGAACCTCACTGCCTATATATGCTATTAGAGTTTCTTCCATTCAAGAAATGAGAGCAGTAGAAAAAAATATAGTTACTCTTGATAGTTTAATTGGTAGAATAATTTCATTTGAGATGAATAACTTTGACAATAGTTTCTTACCAAACTTAGAGTCTACATTTAAGTCTTTTATGAGAATAAGCGAATCAAGTCATAGACACACATCTAGAAGAGATAGTGAAATTGAAAGTAAAGAAGAAGATCTAGATGAAATAGAAGCACTTCTGGAAAGAAGAATGCAGAGAGGCAAAGGTAAATACAAAGGCAAGTTACCACTTATATGTTTTAATTGTAAAGAGATTGGACACTTGGTTGCAAGATATCCTAACAGAAGAAAATATGACAAAAATGTAATGACAGATCTTTTTAGAAGAAATCTGACAGAGGTGATAACAAAGATTACAGAGGTTACCGACAATCAGAAAGAAGAGATACTTGAGACTACAAGGACGAAGGAAAGAAGGCTTGCTACCTAGCTTCTTGCAAAGATGAAGATACTAACAATGAACCTAATGAAGACATCAAGAAGGTATTTGTAGCTATGAAGGGTGATTTAGATGAAGATGAAAGGTATGTAGAAAGTGTACTCATATCTAAGGTTAGCAAGAATGACATATGAATTATAGATAGTGGCTACACTCACCACATGACTGGTGACAAAGGAAAGTTTAACACTTTTGAGTATTATAATGGTGGTAAAGTAAGAATGGGTAATGATACACCTTGTCCAGTTGAAGGTAAAGGAACAATAATGCTGAATAACCTAATTAAATGTGAAAATGCTCATTGGGTAAAAGGATTGAATTATAATCTATTGAGTGTTTCTCAGCTAAATAATTTAGGACACAGAGTAGCATTTGAGAATAAGAAGGAAAATATCTTCAATGAATCAAGAAAATTGATTGGTACCGGTGAATAGACTAAAGGTAACTTATTCTATCTGAATGACACTAACACCATTGGGTTAATGACTAGAAACGAAGACATATGGTTATTGCACAAAAGATTGTTTCATGTGAATTTTGACAACATGATGAAAATAAGCAGAAGGAGAAATGTAAGAGGCTTACTGACGATGACAAAGCCAGCCAACATCATGTGCAAGAATTGTCAAAAAGGTAAAATGACTAAGTCTAGTTTCAAAACTAAAACCCATACATCTGATGACATTCTAGAATTAGTCCATACTAGTTTATGTTGACCAATGAGGACAAAGAGTTATTATGGAGATAGATATTTTATTCTCTTTTTTGATGATTACTCTAGAATGATGACAGCCATATTTCTTAAAGATAAATTTGAAGCATTCAAGATGTTTAAATGGTATAAGGCTATGGTAGAGAAACATAGTGGTAAGGATCTAAAATGTTTGAGATCAGATAGAGGAGGAGAATTTATATCAGATGAATTCACTAATTTCTATAATGAGCACGGTATAAAAAGATAGGTTTCTGCACTAAGAACACCACAACAAAATGGGATTGCTAAGAGAAGGAACAGATCAATGGTTGATTGTGCTAGAACACTGATGATAGAGAAAGGCATCACCAAATCTTGTAGAGGGAATCTGTCAGTAGTGTTTTCTACACACTTAACAAAGTACAATTAAAGAAGCACACAAAGAAGACACCTTATGAGCTATGGTATGGTAAAAAACCCAATGTAAGTTACTTCAAAATATTTGGTAGTCAATGTTATGTCTTAAAGAATGATATAAATGGAAAGATTGACGCCAAGAGTGATGAAGGTATTTTTCTAGGGTATTCTACCAAGCAAAGCTTATAAATGTCTCATCAAGTCTTCTAAAAAAATTGTTGAAAGTGCAAATATAAAGATAGATGAATTTGCAGAAAAGAATGAGCTAGAAAGCATAAAAGAACCAGAGGAATACAACAAGTTTGTATACTATGAAGAAATAAAAGCTCTACCTAAGTAACAGTGCTTAATTCCAGAATAACAGAATGTTGGAAACGATGGTTAGACTGTTGTTACCGACGGTCAGGATAATAATTAGAATAATGTGCAAGGTAATGAAGAACAAAATGAAGATCAAAATAATGATCAAGCTAATACACAAAGAGATGTACTTGTACTCACAAGATATGTAAAAATGAACCATCCAGATATCCAGATCATAGGAGATAAGAAAGCTGGTACAAGAACAAGAAGTAAGTCTTTAAACTCAAATTGTTTAAGTTGTGAGTTTGAGCCAAAATCTGTCAATGCTGCACTTGATAATGAAGAATGGATAAGTGATATGAATGATGAGATTGAATAGATTGAGAAGAACAAGAGATGGTCACTTGTGCCAAGACCAAATAACAAGAATGTCATTGGTACAAAATGGATATTCAGGAATAAGCTGAACGAGAATGGAGAAGTCACAAAAAACAAAGCAAGATTAGTATGCAAGGGGTATGCACAAGAGGAATGTATAGACTATGGAGAGACCTTTTCACCCATTTCTAGGCTAGAAGGAGTAAGAATATTTCTTGCTTATGCTGCATTCAAGGGTTTCAAAGTATATCAAATGGATGTCAAGTTGGCATTCCTAAATGGAATACTTGAAGAAGAGGTATACATTGAGCAACCAGAAGGGTTTGTCAATCCAGACAAGAGAAACATGGTATGTAGACTTCAAAAAGCCTTTTATGGATTGAAACAAGCTCCAAGATCTTGGTATGAATGAATTCATTCCTATATAATAAGTATTGGATTTGTAAGGACTAGTGAAAATAGTAATCTTTATTTGAAGGAAGATACTGATGCTAACACTTTAATTGCTAAAATATTTGTTGATGACATCATATTTGGAGGCAATGATATGCTATGAAAATCATTTGTTAATGAGATGAGGCAAGATTTTGAGATATCTATGTTCGGAGAGATCAAGTTCTTGCTTGGTCTACAGATCATTCAACAAAGTGAAGGCATTTTCATTACACAGTCCAAATACATCAAAGAGGTCCTGAAAATATTCAAGATGGAAGATTCCAAACTAGTTGGAACACCGATGGCTACTGGATGTAAGTTAACAAAGGAGGACAAGACAATAGAGGTAAATCATACTTTGTACAGATTAATGATTGGAAAACTCATGTATGTTGTACACACTAGACCAGATATTGCACATGCAGTAGGAATTGTTGCTAGATTTTCTGCTAACCCCAGGAAATCACATATGACTACTGTGAAAAGAATTCTAAGATATCTGAAGAAAACTAAGGAATTTGACTTATGGTATAGAAGAAAAGGCAAATTTGAACTTAAGGTTTTTACTGACGTTGGTTGGGTTGAAAATCTTGATGAACGGAAGAGCACAACTGGAGGAGCATTCTTTATGGGTGACATACTTGTCACATGGATTAGCAAGAAGCAAGGATGCATCTCTCAGTCTACTGTAGAAGAAGAATATGTTGCTACTGCTAAAAATTGCTCAAATATTTCATGGATCAAACAGTTATGGGAAGGTATGAATATGAAGATCTTAGAGCCAGTAATTATTTATTGTGATAACACCAGTGCAATAAACATTTGAAAAAATTTAGTCATGCATTCCAAGACTAAACACATTGCCATCAATTATCATTATTTAAGAGAACAAGTTCAAGAAAAGGAGGTGATACTTGAGTATGTGCAATCAAAAGAATAATTGGCTTATATCTTCACCAAGCCACCACCCAAGGACACATTTGAGTACTTGAGAAAGAGACTAGGGGTGAAATCCTTGTCTGCCAGTCAGTAATATGACTGAAGACTATATTAGCCTACATATTATCAGAATATCAATCAAGTTGATGCAAGCAAAGAGATGAACTTCAAAAGCTACATCTATATATAGATAGGTATATATCAGAACTGAGCACCAGAACATATTGTTGTATTGCTGATGGATAAGGGAAATTCAAGGAATATATTATGGATAGGAGAAAAATGATTGCTTGACATGAATGTCAGATATTTGTAAAATATTTGTTTGGCATTGCTGTCAAAGGGAGAGAGATTATCCATATTATCACATTCTTCTGAAAAAGGGAGAAATATTATCCATTATCATATTACTCCAACAGGGAGAGATTATATACTAAGGGAGAGAAAATTGTATGAAAGATGATTATACAAAGGGAGAGTTGCTAAAAAGAGAAAAAGACATCAAAAGAGAGAAATTGACATAAGAAGAGGACCCAACACATTAGAAAACAAAGAGCTGCAAAGAATAAAATCTAAACTTAAATAAAGCTTACCGGAGATTAGACATTTATCAATTATCAAACAAAAGATTGGTAGTTTAATGAATCTCAAAGTGTTGTATTTCATATTATATTAGAAATAGTATAGTGTGATAATATAGTATGTTTCCATCAATGCCAAAGGGAAAGATTGATGACATGTAACTGATTAAATGTTTGATAATGTTAAGTTGAAGATAATGAAAAGTGTTAAATTAATTAATGGTTTGTATTGTCATTGATGTAAACTTGATATCATCTGTACGGTCATGTACATAATGCCAAAAAATTCATAGAATCAATAGAACAAAGGTTATGCTTTAAACAATGCATAAAATTCAAGTATTCACTAAGTGACAGACAACACTGATGGAGTGCACACCATCGGTAAAGGCAAAGAAGAAAAGTCACAGTGATACCCGACGAGTAGAAGACAGTGTTGCCCAATGAAGAAAAACCATAGGATGTCTGACGAGCTAAAAATAGAGTTGTTCGACAAGTAAACATATAATGATACCCGACGGATGGAGATCCTGAAGCTAACTGGAGTCATGCCGATGGAACTGTTAGTTGTCACCAACAACTAACTAAAGAATTGACCGATGGAACAGAGAGTTCAGAAAATGAAAAAATATCTAGTTGGCAAGAGCTAAAGATAAACTTAACTAGTTATTTTCTTTGTTTTATTTGACTAGAGTTAAGTAATTTATTTAAAGAATATTTGTATAGTTGGCAAGAAGATAACTACGAGATAAATCAGGAATTATGCTTTAAATCAAATTGTCTGGATTGTTTTTCATGCCAAGAATCAAGAATCAAGAATCAAGAAATAGTGAATATCATGTCTATATAAGAGACAAGCTTAATTCATTTTCATAACATCACATTCACAGAAAGGGGATTAAGGGGAGTGAATGAAAAGAGGATGCTGAAGAGAAACTAATGAAGAAGAACTTCATACAGTCCTGATCAATCAAGCTGAAGGAGAGTTAAATAATTCTGCAGACGCCGACGAATAGTGAAGCATAGCATCACACAGCAAAAAGTGTGGAGAAAAAATAATTTAATTGATACATTGATCATAAAGGTAATGTACTTAAATAGATCTGAAAATTTGCAATTCAAAGTTGCATTGGAAACAAGTCATAGTGTTTCAATTTAACCATTGAAGCATCAAGTCTCTTAATAGAGCAAGACTTAACAGTCTTCTATATATTGAGGTACATCCCAAGGAGTGCCAAAAAGGTTGCTTCATGAAAGTAGCATTGGATTTGCCCGATACCTATTGACAGTCTAAGAAGGAGGCTGATTCAAGGATGGTAGCGATAGATGCCTGATACTAAGTGACAACCTCTATGTATAAAATCCTCTAACAAGGTCACACTTAATAGTGTTTTTGTAACCTTTAATAGTGTTGGCTCCTAATAGGGCTCACTTCAGAAGAGTCAAAATTTGGGGTGCCAGTCCTAGTGTTTTTTCCCTTAACAGCGTTTTGACGTTATATATTCATGTGTTATGTGTGTATGATTCATTTCTTTATTTTTTTGTAACTGACATAATTAACACTGGGTTGATCGGTATACTCTACTTATTAACTGAGTTTTGGTAAATAGTTATACTTCTTATCGGTAATCAAGGAGAATAAGGACAGACAAGGAAAACTGACAGACAGTTATTCATTATAAGTATTTCATGGCATACATCTTGTAGGGACTTAATAATTTGATGTTAATTTGATTGGTGGTTAATGTTTGAAGGATAAATTTTTGAGGCCACTAATTCACCCCCCCTCTCAGTTATTACTAACAGTGTATAACTAGATATGTTCAATTGATTAAGAAAACCAAATTTGATAACTAATTATGCCATCTAAATGTAAATACTTCAGTGCTTAACTAAATTTTACCAAATAGTAAAAAAAGTAGTCGTAGATCAAAAATAAAATGCTCCCATATTTAACATAAAAATAATAAACCTCTTTTTCACTTTAAGTCACTCTACTTA
This sequence comes from Thuja plicata, assembly GCA_018584345.1. Lineage (NCBI taxonomy): Eukaryota > Viridiplantae > Streptophyta > Pinopsida > Cupressales > Cupressaceae > Thuja > Thuja plicata. The sequence goes on along the minus strand of MU216892.1, from coordinate 5,682 downwards.
AACATTAGACCTAAATCAAAAAAATAAAATTTATAATATCATTATTTTAATTTTTAAATCTATTCAATCTATATTTCTATTCTCTTTAAACTAACCCCATACATTAACAACTTAATTATTCAAAATAATTTATAAGTTATTATAAAGTATCTTGTAAACTTTTAACAGAATCGATGATGCTTGCATGACACTGTAGACACTTAAAAATGGCTAGTTTCTCTTGCATGACTTTACTAACATTCTTCTTAAATTATTAAATAACCTTTTGTTATTTAATTAATTTTCATGTTTCCACTATATCCTAAGTTCAATTTCATCATTTCTCTTCACTTTTGTAATTGAGTAGTTTAAATTAATTACTTAATTATTAAATGTCTAAATCAATGTTCATTAAATATTCTGCTATAAAGTAATTAAATAATTAACATTATTTAATTTTCCCTATGTCATTTAGTTAATTAAATAGATATATTATTTAATTAATATTCACCTTTTGGTTATTATTACACACATGTAATAATTACATTTAGTAAATCAAATCTCCACTTTTAATTAAATAAATTATATTTATTTAATTAAAACTAATTATTCCTCTATAAAGTAATTAGATAGTTAACATTATTTAATTATTCTCTATGATATTTTAAGTAATTAAATAATTAACATTATTTAATTAATATTCCCTTTTTGTGATTATTACATAGATGTAATAGTTACATAAATCAAATCTCCACTCATAATTAAATAAATGATATTTAATTAAAATTAATTATCCCTCTATAAAGTAATTCAATAATTTACATTATTTAATTATTCTCTATAGCATTTCAATCAATTAAACAATAATGTCATTTAATTAATATTATCTCTTTGTGATTATTATATACATATTATAATTACATAAATCAAATCTCAAGTCATAATTAAATAAATAATATTTATTTAATTAAACTAATATTTATCTCATAAACAAATAAGATTAAATTATTTATTTTTATTTCCCATGTGCAATTAAATGAATTCTTTTATTTATTTAATCATATTATTTCTTCCATTTCTGACTAGTACTAAGTTTTAGTTAACTTCTCAATCACATTTTCTACTAAGTTTTAGTTAACTTCTCAATCACACTTTCTCGCTCCACAATCCTCTCCCCCATCTGATCAATCCAATAAGTTATCTATTTAATCCATCCAGTCTTCTAATCCATCTAACTAGTCTTCTCTTCAATTATTTCAGCCATCTCTTCAATCTATCCTCTTAATAGATCAATCTATTCTGTTGACAAGGCAATCAAGTGAGTTGAACTCTCAATTAGTCTGAGTTCACTTTTTAATCACAGATAATCAGTCCCACCAATAATGAAATCCTGATTGAAACCCTGCAATTATTATAAATAGAGAGATAATTCTCTTAATTTGGTAACGATACATGCTTCAAATTCTTATGTTGTTACATCGAGCACTCATTTTTGAGAGACCACATTGCATTAAGAAGGAGAACAACAAAGGAGGATATTTGATGGTTTGCATATGTTTTTATGGAGTTATTTAACTTCTTATTCATGTATACATTTCATTGTGTTTTTTCCTCTTATGATTATTTGTGGTTTTGTACTAATAGATCTCAATGTGGTGTGATTTTTTATGTTATTGCAAGTTATTCCTTGATCCCAAAACCCTAGTTACAGACACACCCTTCAGCTCTACGTGAAACACTTTTAACTTGGAGATATGAATGATTGAAGCCACAAACAGGGGACCTTATTCCCTTGTTACACAACTAAGGCCCAAACCCTCAAACATATTGGATCAACGAAGGTACAAGTCCACGATCACAATGGCCCAACAAATGTTTAATCCTAGGTAGAGATAGCAACAACACCACCACTTAACTAACATAGTAAGTGGTGAACCCCAAAAATAATTTATAATTTAAGTGTCTAAAAAATATATTTATTTTATATTAAAGGAGGAATAATTTTTTTAACAATTTATTTTAAAAAAATTAGATATAATTTTGGTTAATTATAATAAACATGGCAACTTGTTTTGAGTTTGAGTGTGACAGTTTTGATACAAAGGTTGTAAGTGAAATTGAACCAAGGGAGAAGTCATCCAAGACAAAGGGCTTTGAAATTTTTAAAATAAAAATAAAACATAAATAAAAACCAAAATAAGTACACTTTTAAGATGTATTATTGAACTCAAACTTTTACCTTTCATGTAGATCAACATTAATTTTACAAAATATTATTATTTCAAGCTACTAAATTTAGTTGCACCACATTCTTCCTTCACATGCAACTTGTTAATTTTTTGCACAACTATTATTATTTTCATTTATATATGAAATTGGTATATGAAATAAAAATAACAAAGGAAACTCGTTTCAAACAAGTAAATTATAATACTAGAAAATAATATTTACGTTAATTTTAATTAAATTATTATATAAAAATTTAAAAAAAAATAATTTATTTACAATTATTATAAAAATGTTTTTAATATTTTGATAATAAATAATTTATATTAATTTTAAATTTTTAAAATATATAATGTATAATTATTTTATATTCATTTTTTCAATATTTAAATTGTCTTACTTTTGGTAAGGATTGTAGTTTAGGAAGAATGCCCACTATTTTATTAGAACTGTTAAACTATAAAGATATTTCAAAACACTCACAAATAAATTTGAAAGGTATCTTCTAAATGTGATCTTTCTTTATGTTTTCAAATTTATATATTCAACCTAAACACATATAGTGGAAATTTTATATTTTAGACATCTTGTACCCATTTTTTTTCAACAAAGGGGTAAAATTTTTATTTAGAACAATCCAAGACATACCAAGCAAGGCCCCAAGGCCAAATCAGGATCACTTATCCACTCAGAAGAACCCACAAGGGGCACATCTATACAATTTTGTCTTCCATAATAAGCATATCCAACATCTCCCTATGCTCTAGCCTCAAGAGTCCCCAATCATCCATACCCCATCCACCTGGGTTCTCTAAAGCACATTTTGCCAAACATTCAACTACCCTATTTCATTCCCATGGAATATGAAAGAAATAAATATAATCAAGCATGGAACACAGATTAAGAATCTGTTTAACAACCACCGCTACTTGCCAATTAATCCCCTCTAGATGTTGAGAATTCAACATATCAGTCAAAACTTGAGATACTGAATCACAAATAATCCTCCTCCAACCAAACTTATTTTTATAGTAATAAAAAAAAATCCTCCTCCAACCAAGAGAATATCCTCTTTCAAGATATGTAGACAATTAATTATTTCCAACCAAGAGAATATCGTGTTTCAAGATATGTAGACAATTAATTATTTGTGTATGTTTATAGTTCTCTTCCCCCCTTTCCTACAAGTACACTAGTAGGTTAAGCATGATGATTGCATCTATCATTCAAGTTTCTATTTACAGACATGAGAAGAAAAAATTTACGCTAATAGATAGAATGGATAGAATTGGAAAAAATAATAGAGATGGCATCTCAATGAGGGAGAACCCCAAAGAATTCTCCATCACTATTGGCTTGCTGAACCGTCGTTTGCAAAAATTCTCTACAATAATTAAGGGTAGTCATTACCCATTGATTGTCATTTTGGTTTGGTCTTCTACTTGAGTGGTCATTTGTTCACTCTGAAACTTTGGAACGCTGCACATCCTTTCATTATTATTAAGAGTTCCTATTCTTCCTCTCTATTACCATTAGGTGCATAATACCATTTTAATATTGGCATTCTTGATACATAGGTAGCTACTGCTATTAAATCAACGATGACAAAAAAACCCTAGCATCCACCTATCAACAGTCGTTCACACAATTTGGGATCTCCATAGTATCAAATTGTTGTTGGTTATGATTTTCATTGTGATCGTTCTATGATTGTCCCTCACTATGTCATATTTATCATTGACAGATGATATTGGATGATATGATTATATTATTATCATTCTCCTAGTGGATTGTATAAGCCTTCCATTATGTTAATGAAGATGCTACAATTTTCCTCCTTATCTTAATGCTTATCATCAAAGAGAGGCAACTACTCTTGATAAATCAACAGTGACAACAAAGCTCTTGTATGCACCTATCAATAGACGCGCATAAATAACAACTAAGAATGGAAGGAATCATAAAGAATATAATAATTGTTGGAATAGTACTTCTGAATTTGAACACAACCTATTGCTATTATTTATATTGTAATCTTTCTATGCATAATTATGGTATTGACTAATACAAGCATGACATCTTTTTTACATACTATGCATGTTATGATTTTTGTTGTTGTCACTGTAATGATAATATTCTCGTGTTAGGAAATATGATTATCCATATGTGCATTTCAATTGTGATAAGATTTCTGAAATGTACAATCTAATGATCTAAATTACTTATATGAGCTTTTTGAATGCTTAAAATCAATTTTATTTACCATTCAACTATTTAAAATAATCTCTATGAATGTGCAACAAATCTTCAAGGGAGATGATTAAGCCAATTGGTCTTCATAAATCAACTTGCATTCAATAGCTCTTGCATACATTGTTAGGGTTAAAAAAACATTATTTGGGTAATACTGTTCGTGGTCATTTTTGTTGGGATGTCAAGAATGTGTTGAAAGTTCATGTGTGTTCAGTTGATTAATTAAGAATTTGTTAAATCATACGATCTAATAGAAATGTGGTAATTACACTTTCCACTTCATATAAAAATTTACAACCATGTCGCAAAAAGCTGGACATCAACAATGACCTTATTGATTGCTAGCTTTATTGGTTGAACATACCACCCGTCATATACTCACCTAATTAACCATGTGAGTGAAATGTGTTCATGTTGCATGAGATTATGTGTTAACATGATCTTAGTATTAACAAATTTAATTTGCATTTTATAAGACTAGGTCAATTTTTTTGTTGAAAGTTTTGGATTATTTAATGATATTATCTTTGTTCTATTTTATAATTAGATTGCGATAAAGTTTTTCATCGATAAATAAAACCACAGATTGTCAATCCAGAAAATTTCTTATACGATCAAATCCAAAATAACAGCGAACAACCTGAGATCCTCATGTAGAACGATTTACAATTTTCATCTATATTTTATCCTTAATTAGAAAAAAAAAAAAAAGGTCTGCGACGAGAACTATAAGACACAGGAAAACATGCTGGTGCAGGTAAAGCAAATCCATGCCTACCAGCCTGACACATAAGCCATGTTCCCTACTGCAAAACCCTCGAAAGACTTGAAAAAACCCTCAAAAACCTCATCAAAAACCCTCGAAACGACAAATCGTAGTGATCTATTCACGAAAACAAAGAATTAGCTTGTTGCTTAAAAACTTTAAACATCCAAAGCGACATCCAAAAAATAGATCATTCGGATCGTTTCTTAAAAAGATTCAACGAATTGTTAAATTACTCAATTTAGGTACTCTGACGCAGCTCTCTTTTCTTATCAATAGAACTCGTATTAGATTGGATTTAACATTTATTCCCTTATAAAAAAATCAAAATCTATTCATTATATTATTTGGGTTAGAGCGGAGGGTGTAAAAATGGAGCGTATCAACGATATCATATCATTCAAATGATAAAAGCAGCAGCACAAAGACCATTTTTCTTTCTTGTATATCAGGCGGTG
>MU216888.1:0-83646 GCA_018584345.1 Thuja plicata | reverse complement strand
TATATATATATATATATATATATATGCTTGAATGAAAAATTTGATGGCCCATGGTCAGCCTCTTGGCATAAATACCTTACCTTGTTGAATTTTGTATGACCAAGTCGGCCTCTTTAGGAATAATTTCATTCTTATATATATGGAGATCAAAGCCTAAGGATAGAATCATCAAAAACATAACGTCAAATCTCTCCTTGTTGATTTGACAAGAAACTTCAAGGCAATAAAATTTATCCTTATAGTAGCTCCAATCTTGGCATTCGATCTGCTCCTAATAAGGTAGTGATTTCTCTATTTTATTTGTGTAAATTCTGGCCTGATTGTTCCAGGCTCAACTCTGCTCTACATTGGTGAATTACTCCAGTGTATGAGGTAGCGAATGCACCATTGAATGTGTGCCCATCTCTGTCCCAAATCGGCAGTTTACTCTAGCATTTGGAATGTGAATTACCTACAACAAACATTGTGGTTTGCACTTATGTTGAAGGAGAAAATTTGATTAGACTCGAAGGGCTTAACTCAAAGTGTATTTCAAAGTAAAATTCAAGGGTGAAAACAAATAGCTAGAGATCTTAGTCATTGATATCCTGGATCAAATCCTAGGTGAAATTATTCGGCTTGCATCTTGAATACACACATCAAGGGTTTTGAAGACAAATTCAAGGACAATTCTAAGCTTCATTTCCGGGTATTATCTATCCTTATTTGAAGTTTACTTTGTCATTATCATGTGCTTAGTTTTGTTATATCTCTATAGATATATCATATTCCTTGTGTTAATCTAAATTATATCAATAGATTTTATTTATAACAATTTGTGAATCATTATGGTTGTGTACATGAAGACATGACCTTTTCTTCTCTTAATCATTTAAATACAATTACATAAAATTTGTTATTCATTGTATTTGAATTCATCCCAAGTAAGTTGATCATTAGGAATCAAGGAGTGTAACTATTTGTGTATGAATAAAGTCATAGTAAATCTCTATTAGTTCAATAGAAAAAGCTATAAAAAAAAATTTTAAAAAAACAAGTCATCGCTATTTTGACGTTAGTCACATTCGTCATCAACGAGAAATCTATATGAACGACAAATTGATCGAATAATCCTCATCACTATACTGACCAACCCCCATAGTGTTTCAATGACTTTGGCATCGTATATATAGCATTTTTGAAGTTACTTTTCAACTGATCATGTCGTACAGTGGTCGTAAATGTAACCAAGTGTGAAATGGGTTGGTCATGAAAGGCGCTTACAATTCTTGACACAAAGACCTTTTTGTTCAACCTTTGCATCTTTGGTTTTTTGACGACTGTGCTAGTCGTCGATTGCTTCGACAAAAAAAGTTCCACAACGCCATTGGTTTATTTTTCTACATTTGATAGTTGCAAAATCAACCTCTGCACGTCGAAAATTGAGCTAAATTTTATTTGTGTGTTCTTACAAGAAGGCTTAGAAGCTGAAGGGGAGGTAGAAGCGGAATGGTGTGAAGTCTTAGGGTTAGCTTGGCTAGGCGAGGTGGGTATGCCCTAAATAGAAATATCTCTCGGAGGGCAGAGAGCAAGGTGGAAATTGAAAAGACTAAGGATGAGACCTTGGTGAACGATGGAGAAGTTCTTATTCTTCTCGTGGCAATCTTGAATTTTATGCACATTGGCTTCCAACGAGTGGAGGAGAAAAAAATGGAATGAGATCAAATCCCTATGGTGGAGATGGTTGAGCAGAGGTAAATGGTAAAAATAAAGCACCCAAAATATTCCTTCAAGCATGAAGTATTTCATTAAAGCCAGACATACCTAACCCCAGGGCTGAGGGAGCACTTCTTTGTCGTAGCCGCCATGATTCCTGACTGACTCCTCATTCTTTCTGAAGAAACGCTTGAGGCTAGTTTCATTCATGATTTTGGTAGTCTTTTTCCATTTTTGTCCCTCTATGGATAGCCTCGTAGCCTGAGAAATCACTTCTTCATTGATCTCAAAGGATCTACCGCACATGGTGACCCTCCTATCAGTCTAGCTATTCACAAATTAGAGAGACAAGTTTTCGTCCGAGCCCATCATAGCTTCCATTTATGGGACCAACCCTCCTTCGTGGAGTATCATCTACACTCTAGGGTTTTTGTGAAAAACATCTTCAATCTTCATAGCTCTCCAGATTGTTTAGCTGTGAGGAAAACCAAAGGAAGCATTGGTTTCTGCAAATTTTGATCTATTTATGATGAGTAATGACCACAAAAACCAATAAGTTGCACTTAATATCATTTCCAGTCCTTTTACCCAGATCAAGCTTGTGCCAGCGAGGACACATGTGAGATGTGGCCTATGGTAGTGGATTCCAATGATCTGTCATCATTCCCCAAACCCAATACGTGTCATTTATTATAACTTAACTTCATAATATCTGTTAGAGCACACTTCCTCTTGGCGTCCATCTCAAGATGGGATGTACAATCCTCATTAAATCTAGTGCCATGTTGGCTAAGATCCCCGTAGGCCCTAACTTTATTTTTTTTCCATCAAGGAGTTAAAGTTCAATTTTCCCACCCAACCCCAGTCGCAGTCAGTGTCATTCATTCACCAGTATAGTATACAGAGACACATCATTGAGATAAGTTATTGTGTTCTCTCCCAATGAGGGATTTTTTTTCCTCCAGTAGGGGTTTCACATCCCTCCAACAACACATTCTCTTCCTTCCCAACCCATCTACAACCAAAGAGTCAGCCACAACATTACCTCCCATGTAGGTGTGTTGAATCACATAGTTCTCCAATATGGTTATCAAGAGGCAAGCATCCCTAATGATGCTACTTATTTTCCAACTTGCTGCCATAGTGCCTTTCAGGGTTTCGGTTATGAGCATCAAATCTCCTTCAATAATGAGTCTACTAACACCCATGGAAATAGCATACTTCAGCCCCCAGAAGAGGGCCAAGGCCTCAGCAACATTAATAGAGGCCAAGTTGAAGTTTCCATTGTAGGAAATAACCAATCTTCCCTCGGCATTCCTGATGATATCCCCATCGAAAACTGTCTCAATGCGAGCCACACCATCAAAGTTTAATTTTAACCAATCGGGAGGTGGAGGTAGCCATTTGGTCTCCAATCTTTTAAAAATTTTGGAGTTGTCAAATTTGAGGCATGAATTAGGTAAGTTCCAACTACGAGCCACCTAGGAGTCCATCCCCACTAGGGGGAAAATAGGCGTTTTCCATTTGTAGACAGAGATATTCTCCAGCAACATCTTCTTAGCAATTCTAACCACAGTTTCCACTCCCAGCTCCGCTTCTCTGAAAATGTGGTTGTTCCTCTCCTTCCAGATGTGCCAGCAAAGGTGTTGGGGGATAATTTTCCACAGCAGTCTAAGCAGGGGGAGGGCTGAAGGATAATCCCAATTGCTAACAAATTGCTATAGATCCTGCATGAAAACCCAAGATAAATTGAATCTATCCAGAATTATGACCCAAACACCATTAGCAAAAGGGCAATGAATAAAGAGATGATTGGTACTTTCCTCATACTATTTGCACATCACACACCAGTTATCCAGTTGGAACCGACGCCTATTGAGGTTGTCCACAGTGAGGATTTTTCCATGGAGGGTCGTCCACCAGAAGAAATTTATTTTCGGAACAAGCTAGCTAATCCAAACATGCTTCTAGCACCTCGAGTCGCTCTCAGCCCTGACCAAGCAGTTATAGGCAAACCTAATAGTGAACGTGCCAGAATGTCATTTAAATTACATTATATATTAAAAATTATTGATTATACCCACGTCTTAATTTGACTATCTTTTACTACCCACTGCGAATATGATAATAAACTAATGTTAAGTTCAAAAATAGCGATATTGTAAATCTTTGCTTGAACTTTTGTATCCACCTGCATAATTTATTATCATATTGTTTTGCTAAAACCTTACATATTGACCTAGATATATTATACTCTATTGTTGTTCTAATAAAATCTTTTACATAGTTAGACCTGCATATTTTAGCCTTGTTTGGCCTTCACTATTAAAAGTGGGCCATGAAAATCAATCAAATTCATTTTCTAATTCAGCATGTCATTAGTACATTAATGGTTCCAACTTTCAACATGACTAAAAATCAGCGCTTAATAAACATAAATGTGTGTCTGTATATATGGGGGATAGGATGTAGATAAAAAATTTTAGAAGGATTTTTTTTAAAATAAAAAGAGGAACCCAAAAAAGTAGAAAAAATAATTAAATTTTTTTTTAAATTTAATTTAAAGGTAGTGTTGACGGGACTTTGTGACCGGGTCTGCCAACAGAGGTAAGTTGTCACCGGGTATCGGGGTACCGACCAAATTCGCCTGTAAAGGTTGTCTGGGGAAATGAGATTCCTTGGGCCTCCAATCACGTGAGAGTCGGGTCTCAATAGTGTGGGGCTCGGTTGGGAGATGTGATTGTTTTGTTTGAGGGGGATAGCTGGTTATCTTCAACTTGTCTTCTCTGCGGATTCAAGTGAGTAGGGTTTCCTGCAAGCACGCATTCATTTCACAAATAAACTTCAAAAGATACTGCAAAGTTAGAAGGACCTCATCTACCTATAGTTATGTTTAACATTCAAAACATCAACAATGCTTTAACACACTACACTAAATACCGAATAAATATACAACCATCAGTTCATATTTTATCAGTAGCAAAGGAAAGGAGGTCGTTAATCTACTTTAAGCATCAGAGCAAAGGACATAAAGAACACAAAACATAAAATACCATTAACCCAGAAGAGAGAATGCTAACAACATCATCGAGAGAATCCTTCCTTCTTCATTAACATCTTTTCCAGCAAGCACTGGTGCGTGATACAATGATAACTCTAAGGGAGCATTTAACTACTGAAAGCTTAAAACTATGGAGCATTGAGCTCTGCAACTAAGAAATGAGAAAACCAGATTGCTATTAGCTATGGACTGCAAATTCATCAATTTTGCCGACCCTTGGAATAAGGTCAGACTTATTATTTATACACATCATTTGACCTAAACCTAAACCTAGCTTGCTTTACACTTTATAATATAATACATTATCCGATGGCCGGTACTAGCTGCACCATGCTACAAAAGACCTCGACATGGAAAATGCCTGACATGTTAGAAGAATAAGACAAGAAAAGCAGAGTGGAAGAATCAGCCTCGAGAAGAGAGCCAGAAGGTTAGACAAGAAATCTCATCCCCCAGGGATCAAGGCTACATGCCTCATAAATGGGAGGGCAGCTCACTGTCTCCGATGTGCCAGGTGTAACGTTGAAATGGCGCCTTGGAAAGACAATCTGTCAGAAAACCTCTTATCGAGTTGATGTGCCTAGTTGCATTTACCCACCCTCTAACAACCTTTTTTAACTGCCCTGAAAGTGACCGGTCGGCTTTGGGAACCGGGACACGAGTCACTTAAAGAATACAAAAAAATGGGATCCAAAATTTTGGGATTTGGGAACTTGCATTCGAAAAGAATAAACAATACAACCCCCATGGGATTAGTTGGATTCTCTGGAATCCAAAGAATTTTACTGTTCCTTATGATTTTTCCCAAGCTTCCAATACTTGGCCTATACTTTCTTCATCCACATCCTTGATGCTGTCCCACCTACTTTGTACAGCCTCCAATGCTTCCTGGACATTCTCAGCCCCTCTCCAGAGTTCATCGACCATCCTGATGGCATCGTATGATCGGATCATTATTTTGGACAATCTGGATAGTCGGCCCTGGTCAAAATCTCTAGTAGGCGGATACAGGGACTCCATCCACTCATCAAACTTACTGAGGACATAGTCCTCTAGAGAACACGTCCCAGTGGTGAAGGGATCGACTTGCGATACCCCAACCATGAATACTTTAAACAAACCCAAGGGGTACTGGGTAGCTGTTACTTTCTCTTTCAGGGCCTTAACCAGTTCCTTGCATACCTCACCCCTAAGGAAAAGTTTGAAGTACTGGGCCTAGAGGGAATCAAAGGATTCATCTCCCAAAATTCCAGACTCTGTGGCAACTTCTTCACTGATGTTGCGGATCTCTTCTAACCCAGCCTTCCATTTTTCATACTTGGCTAGATCTTGCTCCCAAATGATAGTGGAGCCCTTTGCCTGGTTGAGAAGAAGATCGACCTGATAAAGGTCTGGGAGGGATGCCACCAGAAAATGTCTCATTGCGGTCACCTAATCAGCTGCCCACCCATCCACAGCTTGCGCTTTCTTCTTCATGATGCGCAAAGAATCCACATCACCCTGTGCAAGCAGCAATCTGGAGGAAGGAGTTCCAGGGTGGACTTCTGACAAGGGCTGTGTCAGTTCTTCCAAAAGCGCGAGGAGATTGACATTTGTTTCTCTTTCCTCTTGCAGCTTCTGGCCTTGCTTTATGTATCTGGCCTCTATTGCCTTGGGTGGCCTCCTTCAGTAAATCTAGTTCACCCTGCTTGTCCCTCTTCCCCAATTCTACCTATGTTAAGTTGTAGTCTTCGGGCCTTACAATCATCGTGTCTGTATCAAGAGGGGGAGTTGTGATGGTCACAACTGTAATTCCTGTTGGGTTAGTCTAGAGAGTATGGACTACCCGTGCCTTCTTGGGCTTCTTAGCCTCTATGTTCCTGGCCATCATTTTAGCCAATGAGAGTGGAGCATTTGTGGTTGCCGCTGGGGTCTTTCTTTTCTTGGATTCCCCCAGCCATGGCGGTGGTTGGGGCGGCTTTGCTGTCAACTCTTGTTCATTAGGATTTCTTTTAGAATCCGGTGGCGCATTCCCAAAATGCACATGATCTTTGGGCTCTTTATCCGCTTCTCATTCCGGTTCCTCCTATTCTTGTTCCTTTTTTGTTTCTTATTCTCTAGAACCCTTGATGTTTTCCACCATGTCGGCGTCTTTTGTTGCTCTATCCAGAGCCTTCTCTCCAGCCTCAATCTCTTTTGTATTTTTAGGGACTTCATCCCTCCGAGTGTCAGTTGTTTCTTCATTTTCCTTATCCAGGACCTCTTGGTCCATTTGCTACTGTTGTTCCTGGGCCTAATTGGCCTCATCTGTTGGGACATTCTCCTCTACCAGGGCATCTTCTGGAAGTTGGTGAGGTTGCTGGCCAAATTTTAACGATGCGGCTGCCATTACTACCTCAATGAAAGTGCTCAGGCGCACTTGGTCACCCAGAGTTACCAAAGGCACTTGAAGCGTGATGGTTGGAGGTATGGTTGTTCCTTCAGGTTTGGGTTCTCCAACCATCAATTTCTCATTTGTGGGCTGCCTTGGTGCATTCTCGGCCTCCTAGGCTAGTATTTTCTCCTGCTCAGGCCCTGTGGGTGCCTCTTCTCGAGCCTCTTGCTCTGATATATCCTTTTCCACCAAGATTTCTTTTTATGTAGGGACCTCTTTATCCTGAGCTTCAATTTCTTCCACTACATGGCCAATGCCTTGTTGAATCTCTAGGAGCCCCTCTGTCGAGAAGGTGTCATCAAAATCATCGTGCGGGGGTGAGGAGTCTGAGATATCTTCTAACTCTGGAGAGTCCAAACTTAATTCTATTGGGAGCATCAATGGCATGTCAGGGGTGGTGGCTATGCTTGGTGCAAGGGTCACTATCATTTTCTTCTTCTTTAAGAGTGAAGCCCCGTTATTCAGAATGTTAGTAGACTCTACCTCAATGAAAGTCTATCTGGTCATCATAACTGCCAATGAGGAGGATCCCGCCAAGCAAGCAGATGCCATTGGAGTTATGGGGAGACCAGTGGATACCTGCATGCTTAACTGTTGACTGGTCAACTTTTCCGACTCCATTTGTTGATGTAGGTGGGCCATCAGAAGTGTAGGAACCTGGGGAGGCACCCTAGGAACTGGTGTACCCTCTTTCCCTTTCCCTTTGCTTGTGCTTTTTTCAGTAGCTGCGGTGAACGAAGAAGGTTCGGCGCCGGATGAAGAGGGGATTGTCTTCTTAACCGTTGATTTCTTTCAGGTGCTTTTAGGACACACCCGGGTAAAGTACTGATGACTTGCCTCCAAAATGGGGTGGCTTACCCCTTCAATCATCAGATCCTCTGGGATGGCCCAGTCCACCAGAGGAAGATCTTGTTTGTCCAACCCTTGTCCTTTGTATGTTGGATCCTCCAGCAACCTGTCATCTTTGAATCCCTTCGGGAAGGTCCAGACATCTAGCACCTTCATGAGCCCTTTACTCATCCTTGTATTTTATCAGGCCTGGAGTTCAAAAATGTCCTGGCAGTCTGCCCATACGTCTTCAATATTGACTTTGTGAGGCTCAGACACCCAAGGTAGTGTTGTGGCAATCTTGTCGTAGGGATCATAATTTTTTCAGGCGTGGTTGAATTCTACCAGCCCTAAGCTCTTCAGTTCATTATCTACTTCTTGGGCTACAATGAGGCTGCACATGTAATTCCCACAAGAGAAAGGGAATGGGATGTTGATGACCTTCTTCAATGTGAAGAAGGCATGCAAATCCATCATCTACCTAAAAAACTCCAAGAGAATAATTCTATCCCCGCAATACCGGGGAAGAAGATAGGGCTTCCCATTGAAGCCTGTCACCCTAATGTAGGTGTGATGCCAGAACTAAATAAAATACTGGTCGTTGGAGCTGACCAGAGTCATTTCCGCCTGTGAGAGGTGGTACCCAGAATCCTGAGTAAGTGTTAAGATATTATTGTAAATGAAAGCATCGTTTACCCGGTAGAAATTTTGGATACTAAGTTCCCACTGTAACTGGGGATAATGGTACCACGGTGTGACTTGCCCTAGCCCATTTTTGAGCTCTCCAACTATGCCTAATCCTAGAAAAGCCGGTCTTTGTTGTGCTAACGCCAATAGCACATATGAATTCATATAAAACTGAGAAGTCTGGGTGACGGTCTTCATCTGTGTATCTACGTGGTTGGCTATGATAGCCACCCAATTGAAGGTCTTGTTGTGTGTGGTGATGCAGTATAGAAAATAATACATCCACGCTGAGAATTCTCAGGCGTGGGGCCATCCAAAGATCTTGCATAAAAATATGATGCCCTCTTGAATGGGCTCCTTGAAATCCTTGGGGGGAATTTCCAACTTCATTCTATTGTGGTCTCCCTTTGGAGATTTCAGCCACTGATTGTTGAGGTGTTGCCAAGAAATAATTTTGGCTATACCGAATTCCTTTAGTGAGTCAACCCGGGTGACGATAGCGGATCCTTTGAACTAAGGAATCCCTAACCTAGAAGCAAAGGTTGGGGAATCTAAGGTGACAATGGTGGTGGGGTAATGTAGCAGTCGAGGATCTAGGAGCAGGACTGTGCGAGTAGGCGCATTGTACAATACTGCCAGCTACTTTATTAATTCCAGTGACTACACCGAACATGGGCATTTTGTAGCCTTTATAATGTCGGAGGTGGCCAAGCAAGTGGCTACCTTGTCCCCTTTGGCCTTTAACCTGTAAATAGTCTGGGTTAGACCCTACAATTTGATCCAAGTCCCGGGATCCGTATCTGTTATTTCCTGGACTTTGGATTCCAGCTTGGACCCTGCAATAGCTCCCTCCTTTGGATATTTGGAGGATAGGGGCAGCTTTGCCAGCATTCTTTCAATCTTTGAATTTGTAGCTGCCTGGGTAAAAGTGGTAGGTAGCTCCATACTATCAGGAGGAGAAAAATTGTCAGACATCTTGGATCAATCTATCTATAACCTGCAAGATCAGAAAACCGTCAGGACACATAAAGAAAAAGTTACAACTCTGGGAAATTCTTCACCAACCTGTACCTGTCAAACAAGTGTTAGTACATACATCAAGGGTTCTAGAGCATCAAGAATGAACATGATTTATCCTTCTAGAGCATGTTAACAAGGTAGTAGGAGGAATTCAAAGATAAGGTCTTACTGGAGGTCCAGAGTCTGGACAAACTAGTCATTGTCGATGTGACTGGCAATAAACCGTACCTTGGTCGACATGTGTTGGCTCGTGGTAGGATGGCAGGTGGCGTTAAGACATTTATGATAAAAAGTAGGCTAACATAGGGGAATTTATTGCCAGATGGGATACAGTTTGAATGCCCACTTGTGGGGAGTTAAACCGGCCATAAATGTGATGAGACAAAGGAGAGAGAAAGTCATCATGGCTCAAACTAGTGGGGTGCCGAGTTTGAACTATGGTGACTCCATCTCGACGAGCTCGGCCTCATGAAGCCAAAAACAAAATGCTCGACAGAGCATGAGGAACTCGCGAGCTTGGATGGATATACAAGACATATACAAAAAATATAGGAGGGCCAAGGGCCAAAGCATATATACATGAAATATACAAAAATATACATCACTTACAGCTATAAACAAAATAAACACATAGAGAAGCTACCCTAAAATAACATACAAAATGTACACTAAAATACAGTTTCACAGAGGGCAGACAACCCTCTGGCAGAGCCAACCCACCAACGGGTGGCGAACCAGAAGCAGAAAATGTAGAAAACTGAAACACAAATGAGAACAAGACAAAATCCAAAAACCAGAAATAAATGAATGAAAGCAGGAACCAGAAGGCCTACCTAGAAACCCGAAGAATGAAAAAGAGATGGCACTAGGGTCGCTCTGCAATAGCTTCAACCTCCAATGATCATGAACAGTCACCAAAAATCAACTCGTAGTTATCCACTAAGCTCAGAGTAATTTGCAGTTAATCGCACTCAAATTGCCAATGAATCACTCTGAAAAGCTCTAAGTGTTTTAATCATGGTAACTGTGAAAGCGACATGTAATTCCAATTTATACCCAAGGTAAAAAGCAAGTTACCCTTCTCCCCGCAAACTCTGGAGCAAGCAAACCTCCAGACTCCGAGCCTGGGGATTCCATGCGACCATGTCTTCTTGTGAGAAGAGGACATCATGGCGGAGAATCCTGAAGTCCAAAATCTGGCTCTGGAAAAGAAACAACCAACTCTTGGACTGGGTCCCAAAGCAATGAAAGAAAAAAGCAAAAAAAACAAAACAAACCTCACAAGAAGGAAAACCCAGAGGAGAAAACAACAAAAATAAAAAGGGACAGCAAACAAGGCAAGAGACAAAAGCGAAAAAGGGGAGCCAACATTTTGCACACAAAATGTAGGGACAAGTATGTAGGGCATAAAAAATGGTGACTATCAAGGATGAATGCCTTAGCACATTTGAGAACTACAGAATCTCTAGTTAGCAGAATTAGAACTAATTGTTACTCAGAGCATCCTATTTGCAAGGCGTGAAACATCTGAGAAAATCTGGCCATACACGATGCAATCCATGGTCTTTCATCAGTTGTGAAGTGTGTGATTTGGAAGGAAACCAAGCCGGTGACCTCTGGGAGAGGCAGAGAAGAGGCACTGAATATATCAATCCAAAGTCGTCAAATTTGCTCATTTCTCTTGGATACCGGAGTTTCATCCCATCTTTTCTTTCCTTATTATTTTATTGTTTTCTAGATGGGAGGGTGGTACTTCTTTCACCATTAAGCTTGAGCTTTTCTAGTTTTAACGGCGGTACTTCTTTCACCCCTCCACCCACCTTAATCTGCTGCATGGGGAAGGAAAACTCCAGATCCAGAAAGAATCTTAAAAGTTCATACTTGGGCCAACAAACCAGTGCGACCGATCTACTCTTGGTGTGTCCGATTACTTGTTCCTTTCATTTTAATTTAACTGATTACCAGACTTCTAGGGATAAATCCGATGAAGATTACTCATAGCTCGTTACCAAACTCACAAAATGACTCGAGAGACTGGACCAATTCCACCATGCTAATAATAGATTATGAATTCAACATAGATTTGGTAGGCACCATCCCGGAGACTAGATGTCATGCAAAGCATACCAGCCTAACAAAGGGGGGAGCAAAACGCTGAAAACCCAGAAAAGAAAGAAAAAAGTTGAAAGCAAAACAAAAAGAAAAAGGAGGCAGTCCTGGAGGACAGCCAGCAAAACTATTTACAAGACAAGGTACCCCAAACGGGGCATCGGGAAAGAAATATTTACAAGCAAGGAGATTTACATACAGTACAACTCTGGACAAATTCGCCTCATTCAAAATAGTGTTTGAGAAACTGCCCATTGATGGGCAATGGGACAGGTTCTCCAGTCATGGTATTGAGGCGATAGATATTTGCCCCATAGATTTTTGAGATTAAGTAAGGTCCGAGCCAGAGCCGTTGGAATTTAGTGTGCTTTCCTTTCTTTTCTCGGGCCTTATCCCACAAGAGAACCAAGTCCAAAATCTAAAAGGCCTTGTACTGGGCTCTCTGGTCAAACCATCATTTTACCACTGCTTGGTGATGCACAAAATGTTCAAGGGCTGCATCTCTTTGTTCCTCCATTTGCACCAGATTCAGGAGCCAAACCTCCACAATATTGTCCCGGTTGCTAAATTCCTGCATGAACTATAAAACTGGGAACACTGGGTTATGGCTGTAAACTAGATGGAATGGGGATGTTCCCAGGGTGGCCTTAATTTGAATGCGATCCACCCAGAGGGCGAATCTCAGCTTTTGGTGCCAATCCTGGGGATTTTGTTCTAACAGGTGTTTGATCACTTCAAGTAATTTTTGTCGGTTGATTCAGCAACACCATTCCCTTGGGGGTAATAGTTGCTGGATAACTTCAGAGTGATCTTCCGGTCATAGGTCAACTCAAGTAGTTGTGTCGAAGAAAATGTCAGACCATTGTCACATACTATAGCAAAAGGCATTCCAAATCTTGTGATGATGTTTTCTTCTAGGAATTTGATAACTACGTCTGTCGTGTTGTTTTTACAAGGAATGGCCTCAGACCACCGGGTGCAGTAATCGGTAGCAGTTAGGATGTACCGGTGGTTGGCAGATGAGTTGGGGTTGATTTCCCCGATAAAGTCAAATGCCCACTAAGCAAAAGGTCTAGCTTCAAAAACTAGCTGCAGAGGAATAGCCGGGTTACACTCATGATGTGTCACGGTTTGGCATGTGTGGCACTTCTGGACGTGAGTGTAGACGTCCTTAAAGATACAGGGCCAATAGTATCTGGCCCAAAGGATCTGATTGGTAGTGGTGTTGGCTGAGCCATGCCCAGTTCCAAACTGCCAGTGAAATTCCTTAATTATCTTCGCAGCTTGAACCCTATCGATGTATCAGAGGTACACTCCCTCATAATTTCTGCAGAAAATCGTAAAGTTTTTTATCATGAAATGTGCGCTTTCAACCATAGGGTATGACATTTGTTTGGAGGCAATCCCTTCAGACATCTATTATTTAACAATAAGTACACTAGATCGGTGTACCATGGATCCTGAGTGATGGACTCCACCATATATGTCTGACATTCGATGTGGGGAGCCTCTTATGCCATCACTCTACTTAGTCCCTAGCCTCGGACTATTTTCACAGGTTGCATTTCCAAATCGTATTCTTAGAGGATGGCCATCCATTTCCCCCATCTTTCACCCAATTCGCTCTGCATTAACAGAGATTTTACCGCCTGGTCCAGGATGATGGCATGCACCTTGCTCCAGAGATTGTAATGTCAGAATTTATTCATGACGCGAACAAGAGAAAAAGCCTGCTTTTCCAAGGATGAATATCAGACTTTAGCATTCTTGAAGGGGAAGCTCATAAAAGCTATTGGTCGTTCCTCCCCTTCAACCTTTTGGGTCAACACTGCCATGGCAGAATGCGGCGAAGCAAAGGAGTAAATGTAGAAAGGGAGAGATTAGTCCGAGCTAGCCAGAACTAGTGCCTCCATTATTGTCTGTTTAATCTAGGCAAATTCCCACTTTTCTTCAGGACTCCACTCAATTTTGGTATCTTTCTTCATCATCTCGTTGAGTGGCTTCACGATCTTGGCGAATCCAGTGATAAACCGTCGCACAAAGTTGATCTTTCCGAAGAAAGACCTCATCTCCTTTTTGTTGTCAGGCATTTGCAATTTTAGCAGCGCTTCAACTCTCTCAGGGTCAATGGATATACCCTTCTCAAAGACAATATTCCCGAGAAACTTCCCTTTAGTGACCCTGAATATGCATTTCTTAGGGTTGAGGGATATTCCATACTGATAACATCTCTAGCAAATCTGGGTGAGGTGGGCGGAATGATCACGCCTGTCCCAAGAAAAGATGGTCAAATCATCCATGTAGATGATTATACACCGGTTCATGAGGCCCTCGAAGGTGATGTCCATGGCCTTTTGAAATGTGGCCCCTGTGTTAATCAAGCTAAAGGGTATTATTCGATATGCAAACATTCCCCATTTGGTGGTAAACATCGTTTTGTCTCTATCCTCATATTTAACCATGACTTGGTTATATCCGGAGTACCTGTCTAAGAAAGACATCATTTGGGACCCATTTACTATCTGCAACACCTCATCCAACGAGGGGAGAGGGTGATTATCTTTCTTAGAGGTCTTGTTTAAATTTTGGAGATCCACGCAAAGGTGAATTTAACCGCTCTTCTTTCTCACAGGGACCAGGTTGGCAACCCACGTAGTATGCCAGATTGGAAAGATTATCTGGGCTGACAGCAGTTTTTGCACCTCCTGATGAATCAGGGGCTCGATCAGTGGGTTGACCAGTTGCTGCTTTTGCCAAAAAGGCTTAGCATCAAGTTTGAGTGGGATGGTATGAGTCATAATGGATGTGTCGTATGTCTTCAAATCCTCATACCCCCACACGATTATGTCTATGTATTCTCAGAGAACCGCAAGAATCTTCTCCTTCTCCTTAGGGGAGCAGGAGGTACCGATGTGTATCATTTTCTCTTCACGGGGATGGCCGATGTTCACTTTCTCAAATTTTCCTCCCTCAGAGGAGGATGATATCTTTTCCCGACCTCGAGGGTTTGAGTCAAAGATTCGCTCAAGCACAACCATCCCCTTAGGAATGGTGTTGGTAGGTAGGTCCATGATCCCATCATCTTCATCACCCTACCTAGTGTCGTCATGGTCTCTTTCTTCCACTATCTGGTCCTCAAAGACACCATCGTTGGCCATGAAGGCCAGGATGTACTGATCATCCTCAAAGACCTGAAAGTGGGTGACATTATCTGGAATGGACAGGGTGGGGATCATCTCAACAGAAAATCTCCGGAGTCATGAGCCGGCCATGGGATCAAGTGTACTGGAAGAAATAGCAAGCGCATCTGGGACATAATTCTGTGTCCAGGGAATAAGATCGATGTTGAAAGCATTGAAATATTCAATAAGGCTCCATGCCCGGTTGCGATATGCAGCCAGCCTCTTATCGTGATAGGTGTCCTGACTTCAGACTTGTTTGACAATCAACTCTGAATCACCCTAGGCCTGAAGGCGGGTGATTCCTTTCCTTAATGCAAGTAGGAGTCCAAGGACCAAAACCTCATACTCCGTGAAGTTGTTCATGCAGTTGAACTACATCCTGTAGGATGCGAGGAAGGATTTCCCCCGTGGGTTGATTAATTCTACTCCGGCCCCACAACCTTGTTTGGATCGGGACCCATCAAACTTAAGTTGTTGTCTAGAGCTAGGGAGATGGAGTAACCTTTGGATTATTGTTGGGAGACATGGGAGGAGTTTCCTCCGGCACTAATGATACATGGGTGAGGTTTGTCTCTGGAGGGGTTTGGGATTGAGATCCTTGGACCCATGGCACTAAAGAGGCGGTACCAGTAGGAACACTGGGTTCTGGGGAATCAGTTGCATGTTCTTTCTTTTGGAGGGCATCGATGTGTTGAGTAGCAGTGGAAAGGCAAGGCTCACATTCCAGCTTTGAATTTTTTTGATAATGTACCCAGCACCAAGTGTCAGACAAGAGTGTGGCGGGGGTCGCTGCGGTACCCTAAGAGTCAACCTCAACCCTCAACTTTTCTCTGAGGTCCTAGGTTCTCTGCAGAATTATGGGATCCTCCCCGGGGGTGAAATTGAATGTTAAATTTCAAGGGGTTGGTACACCCCAGGAGAAGTCTCAGAGAATAAGACCTCATTTACCCTCCCGACTTCAGTGAGGGCCTGTTTCATCTGGGGCTCACTTTCAACTCAGATCTTGTTTGATTCTCCTTCCCAAGGGAGCCATAAGTGGGAGAAGTCGGTCAAAAAGTATTCGTTCAGGGACTTAGACCAATTCCAAATTAATAACATCCCATAAGTCTCTGGGATGTCCACCACCTAGATTTCGATTACGCTGGCTATCCTTGGGTCCTAGATGAGTTGAATCTGGACATTCTTCAGTTCAAACACCATTTTCATAGTAGTCTTATCCAACTGAATTACTGCTCCATTAGATGGGGTGGGTCAGAATCTGAGCTTCTGGCATATGGATAGGGGCATGATGTTTCCCGAAGCCCCGGAATCTACTAGGCATTTTTGTATGTTTTTCCATTGTATGTTCAGGCCTAGCAAGAAGGGAGGATCTTCAATATTTCCACAAAAGACGGTCGCATTGGTGTCCTCGAAAGAGACAGTCTTAGGTGGGCGACTGACAACTTTCAGGTTTCCCAAGAGCCTCAGAAGAGACTTCTTCTACTCAAGACAGTTTAGTAAAACCTCCATCAAGGTCATGGAGGTGGTGGTCTATTCTAACACCTTTGTGATGTCAAACCTTCCTCCTGGGAATCAATGGCTTCCCTCGGCCGGGTCCTTGGCTTGGTTAGAGCTAGAACCCTTTGGAGGGACGGGTCAATTGGTTGTATTGTCTTGGGGAGGAGTGTCTTTGGGAGGTGTTGGCGTGTAAATTGGTCCTTTACCAGCCTGAATCTGAGTGTTGTAAGGAGTTTGTGGGTTGGTGAAGGCATTGGCCTCGAAGGCCAAAATTGACTCATCAAAGAATCCCTGTAGTTCAGATTCTTCTTCGTCTTCTCTGGCGGTCCCAAAGAAGATGGTCTCACAGGTGAATGCACCATGAGTGGGCTCTTGCACAGGAGGCTCTAGGGGAGTAGGATCAGATGCTTGTTGTTTGTCCAGCTGGGAAATCATGTTAACTTTCTCCAGCATGGCACAGTTTACCTCATTGTGGGAGCCTGTGTCGTGCAATCTACACCAATTGGTCATGGGCTGGAAGTCTGCAACTGGCGTGAAATGGGATGGTCCATCATTACCCTGGTTGGTGTTTTGGTTCGAAGGCGGACCTCTAGGGTTGGCGTTGTTATTCCATTGTTGTTGGTTGGGTCGGGGCCCGTTGTTGAAATTTCTTCCTTCGGCATTATTGTTTCATTGGCCAGAGAAAATGTTCCCTCTCTGGAAATTGGAATTATGGGGTGCGTAAGACCCTGCCTTTAGTTGACCCATGTCCACAGTTAGTGTGGACAACATTCTCCAGAGGGATTCAACCTCGCCGGTCAACTGGGTATTTGCATCACAATGTGACGGTTTTGTTGGTTCCCTAGGAAAGCAGCAGTACTTGCCAGAGTCGAGGGCGAAAATCCCCCAGCCACGGATGACTGGAAGAAGGGCACTCTGGACAGTTGTGTCTATGGTTGTTGCATTTGCTGTGGCTGGTTCTAGGGAAAAGATTCTAGACCCGGTATTGTTTGGGTCTGCAATGGGTATACGTACCGGGCCTGCGGGTCTATCGGCGGTGGCGGGGGATTCATGGCCATCGTAGGGGCACCCATTGCCTGATTAGGGTTATATTCCTTGGCATAAAAATTTCCATCAGGGATCATGTTGAATGACGTGCTCTGCCCAATTCCACTCGGTGATTTGTTAAGGCCACGGGAAAATTCTAAATCTAGGTTGTAAACCTTTGCCAAAGTATCCCGGTTGCCAGGGGCAGTAGTCCTCCAGAGGAAAGTGGCAACAAAGGGGTCCATCGCATTGAGATAGGTTTGGATAGTCACTTTCGCAGATGGGATGAAGGGACCCGTGCACCGCTTCAAGGAACGTTGGAACTGGTGATTGAATGTTGTGAGGGGTTCATTTGGTTCCTTCCTAATAGAGATGAACTGGTTGTGGGACCAAGCTGGGTCCACGTGTATGCGGAAGGCAGCCAAGAAGGCATCCTCCATGTCCTGCCAACTATTGATGGATTTGGCGGGAAGGTTAAGGTACTAGTTCAGTTCTCTCTATCCAAGGGACAAAGGGAACATCTGGGTCACAACGTCTTCATGTTGGATCTGGTGTCAGTTCATGGCATCTTTGTATGCCTACAGATGCTCTTCTGCAGTTCGTGAGCCTAAGTGTTCATATCGAGGACAAATCTTTTCTGGGTGCAAAGGTAAATCGTTGGTTGCACTCAAAAAAGTTCCCATTAGGGACCTGATATTTCCAAAATACGCAGCCATTGGGAGAGTTGGATTTTGACTAGGTTGAACACTAGTTCCCAAGATCATCTGGGGGACTTGAGTATTCTGTGGTATGCTAGATCCCCAGACAATAGTGGCTAACTTAGCTTTCGGGGTCCTTTTCTTTCGAGCAGGAGGCTCGATTTCAACAAACCTTCCGGGATTGGGAGCTAATCTAAGGACTTTTTTGAATCTTGCTGGTGAAAATGATCTGATCCCACTGAAGGCTTGGCTCCTAAAACTATGGCTTGGGGAACCCTCGGGTGGTGTAAAATATGAATCCTAAGAGGGGGACGAGTTCATGCCCTCCTTCTAGCGCCAGTTTCTGTTGACGGGACTTTGTGATCGGGTCCGCCAACAAAGGTAAGTTGTCACTGGGTACCGGGGTACCGGCCAACTTCGCTTGTAAATGTTGTCTGGGGAAATGAGATTCCCAGGGCCTCCAAGCTCGAGAGAGTCGGGTCTCAACAGTGCGGGGCTCGGTTGGGAGATGTGACTGTTTTGTTTGAGGGGGATAGTTGGTTATCTTCAACTTGTATTCTCTAGGGATTCAAGTGAGTGGGGTTTCCTGCAAGCGCGCATTTATTTCACAAATAAACTTCAAAAGATACTGTAGAGTTAGAAGGATCTCATCTACCTATAGTTATGTTTAACATTCAAAACATCAACAATGCTCTAACACACTACACTAAATATCGAATAAATATACAACCATCAGTTCATATTTTATCAGTAGCAAAGGAAAGGAGGTCATTAATCTACTTTAAGCATCAAAGCAAAGGACATAAAGAACACAAAACATAAAATAACGTTAATCCATAAGAGAGAATGCTAACAACATCATCAAGAGAATCCTTCCTTCTTCATTAAAATCCTTTCTAGCAAGCACCGGTGCATGATACAATGATAGCTCCAAGGGAGCATTTAACTACTGAAAGCTTAAAACTATGGAGAATTGAGCTCTACAACTAAGAAATGAGAAAACCAGATTGCTATTAGCTATGGACTGCATAATAATCAATTTTGTCGACCCTTGGAATGAGGTCAGACTTATTATTTATACACATCACTTGACCTAAACCTAAACCTAACTTGCTTTACACTTTATAACATAATACATTATCCGGTGGCCAGTACTACCTACACCACGCTACAAAAGACCTCTCGACGGAAAATGTCTGACATGTCAGAAGAATAAGACAAGAAAAGTGAAGTGGAAGAATCGGCCTCGAGAAGAGAGCCAGAAGGAGAGAGAAGAAATCTGATCCCTCAGAGATTGAGGCTACATGCCTCATAAATGGGAGGGCGTCTTACTGTCTCTGATGTGCTAGGTGTAACGTTGAAACGATGCCTTGGGAAGACCATCTGTCAAAAAACCTCTTGTCGAGCCGACGTGCCTTGTTGCGTTTACCCACCCTCTGACAACCTTTATTAACTGCCCTGAAAGTGATCGATTGGCTTTGGGAACCGGGACACGGGTCACTTAAAGAATAAAAAAATGTGGGATATGGAATTCTGGGATCTGGGAACTTGCGTTCCAAAAGAATAAAGAATACAACCCCCATGGGATTGGTTGGATTCTCCGGAATCCGGAGAATTTTATTGTTCCTTACGATTTTTCACAAGCTTCCAATACTTGGCCTATACTTTCTTCATCCACATCCTTGACACAGTCCCACCTACTTTGGACAACCTACAATGCTTCCTGGACATTCTCGGCCCCTCTCCAGAGTTCATCGACCATCCTGATGGCATCGTGTGATCGGATCATTGTTTTGGACAATCTGGACAGCCGACCATGGTCAAAATCTCTGGCAGGCGGATACAGGGACTCCATCCACTCATCGAACTTACTAAGGACATAGTCCTTCGGAGTACACATCCCAATGGTGAAGGGATCGACTTGTGATACCCCGACCACGAATGCTTTAAACAGACCCAAGGGGTACGGGGTAGTTGTTACTTTTTCTTTCAGGGCCTTAACCAGTTCCTTGCATACCTCACCCCTGAGGACAAGTCTGGAGTACTGGGCCTGGAGGGAATCAAAGGATTTGTCTCCCAAAATTTCAGACTCTATGGCGACTTCTTCGCCGATGTTGCAGATCTCTTCTAACCCAGCCTTCCATTTTTCATACTTGGCTAGATCTTGCTCCCAAATGATAGCGGAGCCCTTTGCCTGGTTGAGAAGAAGATCGACCTGATAAAGGTTTGGGAGGGACACCACCAGAAAATGTCTCATTGTGGTCACCTGCTCAGCTACCCACCCATCCACAGCTTGCGCTTTCTTCTTCATAATGCACAGAGAATCCACATCGCCCTGTGCAAGCGGCTATCTAGAGGAAGGAGTTTCGGAGTGGACTTCTGACAAGGGCTGTGTCAGTTCTGCCAGAAGCGTGAGGAGATTGGCATTTGTTTCTCTTTCCTCATGCAGCTTCTGGCCTTGCTTTATGTATCTGGCCTCTATTGCCTTGGTGGCCTCCTTCAGTAAACCCAGTTCACCCTGCTTGTCTCTCTTCTCCAATTCTACCTCTGTTATGTTGTAGTCTTCGGGCCTTACGGCCACCGTGTCTACATCAAGAGGGGGCGTTGTGATGGTCACAACTATAATACCTGTCAGGTTAGTCTGGAGAGTATGGACTACCTGCGCCTTCTTGGGCTTCTTAGCCTCTGTGTTCCTGGCCATCATTTTGGCCAACGAGAGTAGAGCGCTTGCGGTTGCCGTCGGGGTCTTTCTTTTCTTGGATTCCACCAGCCATGGGGGCAGCTGGGGCGGCTTTGTTGTCAACTCTTGTTCATCATGATTCCTTTCGAAATCCGATGGCGCATTCCCAGAATGCACATGATCTTCAGGCTCTTTATTCGCTTCTCATTCTGGTTCCTCCTGTTCTTGTTCCTTTTATGTTTCCTATTCTCTGGAACCCTTGATTTTTTCCGCCATGTCAGCGTCTTTTGTTGCACTATCTGGAGCCTTCTCTCCGGCCTCAATCTCTTCTATATTTTCAGGGACTTCGTCCCTCCGAGTGTCAGTTGTTTCTTCATTTTCCTTATCCGGGACCTCTTGGTCCATTTGCTGCTACTATTCCTGGGCCTCATTAGCCTCATCTACTAGGACATTCTCCTCTACCAGGGCATCTTCTGGAAGTGGGTGAGGTCGCTGGCAAAATTTTAACGAGGCGGCCGCCATTACTACCTCACCGAAAGTGCTTCGGGGCACTTGGTCACCCGGAGTTACCAAAGGCACTTGAAGCATGATGGTTGGAGGTACAGTTGTTCCTTCAGGTCTGGGTTCTCCAACCATCGATTTCTTGTTTGTGGGCTACCTTGGTGCGTTCTCAACCTCCTGGGCCGGTATTTTCTCCTACTCAAGCCCTGTGGGTGCCTCTTCCCAAGCCTCTTGCTCTGATATATCCTTTTCCACTGGGATTTCTTTTTCTGCAGTGACCTCTTTATCCTAAGCTTCAATTTCTTCCAGTGCATGGCCAATGCCTTATTGAATCTCTAGGAGCTCCTCCGCCGAGAAGGTGTCGTCAAAATCATCGTGCAGGGGAAAGGAGTCTGAGATATCTTCTAACTCCGGAGAGTCCAAACTTAATTCTATCAGGGTCATCGATGGCATGCCGGGGGTGGTGGCTACGCTTGGTGCAGGGGTCACTGTCGTTTTCTTCTTCCTTATCAGTGAAGCCCTGGTATTCAAAATGTTAGTAGACTCTGCCTCAATGAAAGTTTGTCTGGTCATGATAGCTGCCAACGAGGAGGATCCCGCCGGGTGAGCAGATGCCATTGGAGTTATGGGGAGACCGGCGGATACCTGCATGCTTAACTGCTGACTAGTCATCTTTTTTGACTCCATTTGGTGATGTAGGTGGGCCATCAAAAGTGTAGGAACCTGTGGAGGTGCCTTGGGAACTGGGGCACCCTCTTTCCCTTTCCCTTTGCTCATGCTTATTTCAGCAGCCGCGGCGGATGAAGAAGGTCTGGCGCCGGCTGAAGAGGGGATGGTCTTCTTGACCATTGATTTCTTTTGGGCGCTTTTAGGACACACCCGGGTGAAGTACTGATGACTTGCCTCCAAAATGGGGTGGCTTACCCCTTCAATCATTAGATCCTCTGGGATGGCCCAGTCCACCGGAGGAAGATCCTATTTGTCCAACCCTTGTCCTTTGTATGTTGGATCCTCCAGCGGCCCATCATCTTTGAATCCCTTCGAGAAGGTCCTGATGTACAGCACCTTCATGAGCCCTTTGCTCATCCTTGTATTTTTTCAGGCCCGAAGATCAAAACTATCCTAGCAGTCTGCCCAGAAGTCTTCAATATCCACTTCGTGAGGCTCGGACACCCGAGTTAGTGCTGTGGCAATCTTGCCACGGGGATCATAATTTTTTTGAGCGTGGTTGAATTCTACCAGCCCTAAGCTCTTCAGTTCATTATCTGCTTCCCGGGTTGCGGCGAGGTTGCACGTGTAATTCCCACAAGAGAAAGGGAATGGGACGTTGATGACCTTCTTCAATGTGAAGAAGGCATGTAGATCCATCATCTGCCTACAAACTCCAAGAGAATAATTCTATCCCTGCAATACCGGGGAAGAAGATAGGGCTTCCCATTGAAGCCTGTCACCCTAATGTAGTTGTGATGTCAGAACTGAATAAAATACTGGCCGTAGGAGCTGACCAGATTCATTTCCGCCTATGAGAGGTGGTACCCAAAATCCTAAGTAAGTGTTAAGATATTATTGTAAACGAAAGCATCGTTTACCCGGCAGAAATTTTGGAAACTAAGTTCCCACTGTAACTGGGGATAATGGTCCCATGGTGTGACTTGCCCTGGCCCATTTTCAAGCTCTCCAACTGTGCCTAATCCTGGAAAATTCGGTCTTTGTTGTGCTAACGCCCATAGCACATATGAAGTCATATAAAACTGAGAAGTCTAGGCGACGGTCCTCATATGTGTATCTATGTAGTTGGCTATGGTAGCCGCCCAATTGAAGGTCTTGTTGTGTGTGGTGATGCAGTATAGAAAATAATACATCCACGCCAAGAATTCTCGGACGTGGGGCCATCCGAAGATACTGCATAAAAATATGATGCCCACTTGAATGGGATCCTTGAAATCCCCACGGGGAATTTCCAACTTCATTCTTTTGTGGTCTCGCTTTGGATACTTCAGCCACTGATTGTTGAGGTGTTGACGGGAAATGATTTCGGCTTCACCGAATTCCTTTAGTGAGTCAACCCGGGTGACGATAGCGGATCCTTTGAACTGAGGAATCCCCAACCCGGAAGCAAAGGTTGGGGCGTCCAAGGTGACAATGGTGGTGGGGTATTGTAGCAGTCGAGGATCTGGGAGCAGGACTGTGCGGGTAGGCGCATTGTACAATACTGCTAGCTGCTTTATTAATTATGGTGACTGCACCGAACATGGGAAGTTTGCAGCCTTTATAATGCCGGAGGCGGCCAAGCAAGTGGCTACCTTGTCCCCTTCAGCCTTTAACCTATAAATGGTCTAGATCAGACCCTACAATTCGGCCCAAGTCCCGGGATCTGTATCTGTTATTTCCTAGACTTTGGAGTCCACCTTGGACCCTGCAATAGCTCCCTCCTTCGGATATTTGGAGGTTAGGGGCAGCTTTGCCAGTATTCTTTCAATCTTTGACTTTGTAGCTGCCCAGGTAGAAGTGGTAGGTAGTTCTGGACTATCAGGAGGGGCAAAATCGTCAAACATCTTGGATCAATCTATCTGCAACCTACAAGATCGAAAAACCATCAGGACACAAAAAAAAGTTACAACTCCAAGAAATTCTTCACCAACCTGTACCTGTCAAACAAGTGTTAGTACATACATCAAGAGTTCCGGAGCATCTAGAATGAACATGATTTAGCCTTCTGGAGTGTGTTAACAAGGCAGCAGGAGGAAGTGAAAGACAAGGTCTTGCTGGAGGTCTAGAGTCTGGACAAACTAGTCGTTGCCGATGTGACTGGCAATAAATTGTACCTTGGTCGACGTGTGTTGGCACATGGTAGGATGGCAGGCGGCGTTACGACATTTATGACGACAAGTGGGCTGACACAGGGGAATTTATTTCCATATGGGGCACGGTTTGAATGCCCACTCGTGGGGAGTTAAACTCACCGTAAATGTGATGAGAAGGAGGAGAGAGAAAGCCGCCATGACTCAAACCAGTGGGGTGCTGAGTTCAAACCGTGGCGACTCCATCTCGACGAGCTTAGCCTCATGAAGCCAAAAAAAATGCTCTACAGAGTGTGAGGAACTCGCGAGCTCAGATGGATATACAGGACATATACAAAAAATACAGGAGGGCCGAGGGCTGAAGCATATATACATGAAATATACATCACTTACAGCTATAAACAAAATAAACACATAGAGAAGCTACCCTAAAACAACATACAAAATGTACACTAACCTACAGCTGTGCAGAGGGCGGACAACCCTCTGGCAGAGCCAACCCACCAATGGGTGGCAAACCAGAAGCAGAAAACTGAACACAAGCCAGAACAAGACAAAACCCAAAAACCAAAAACAAACGAACGAAAGAAGGAACCAGAAGGCCTACCTGGAAACCTGAAGAACGGAAAAGAGATGGCACTAGGGTCGCTCTGCAACAGCTTCAACCTCCAACGATCATGAACAGTCACCGAAAATCAACTCATAGTTATCCACTAAGCTCAGAGTAATTTGCAGTTAATCGCACTCAAATCGCCAAAGAATCACTCTGAAAAGCTCTAAGTGTTTTAATCACGATAACTGTGAAGGCTACATGTAATTCCAATTTATACCCAAGGTAAAAAGCAAGTTACCCTTCTCCCCACAAACTCCAGAACAAGAAAACCTCCGAACTCCTGACCCAGGGATTCCGTGCGACCATGTCTTCTTGCAAGAAGAGGACATCGTGGCGGAGAATCCCAAAGTCTGGAATCCGGCTCTAGAAAAGAAACAACCAACTCCGAGACTGAGTCCCAGAGACACGAAAGACAAAAGCAACAAAAACAAAACAAACCTCGTGAGAAGGAAAACTCAGAAGAGAAAACAACAAAAACAAAAAGGGACAGCAAACAAGGCAAGAGCTAAAAGCGAAAAAGGGGACCCAACATTTTGCACACAAAATGTAGGGACGGCTATGCAGGGCATAACAGGTAGGAAATTTTATAGGGAGAGTGTGGAGAGTAATGAGAGCTCTATATTATGTATGTATAAATATATATTAAAGCCATATAATTTCCACAGTCTATTATAATAGTTTTTTTTGCATTTCTGGTTTAAACTACATGGATCATGTAGTATGATTTGAAATGTTGATGATGAAAAATTGCACATAGTTTAAACCAGAAATACAAAAAATCTAATTATATATTTTTTAATTAATTTTGAAAATAATAATTGCATTATATAATGTATAGTATGAAGGTTCATTATCATATAATAATACAATTTATTAACTTATTAAGTACAAAATTAAATTAATAAAAAATGGAGTGATCAAATAACTCTTATTGTTCAAAATATGTTGCATTACAGTCTTATAAGTTCTAGTGATGATGTTCTTAGCGGAGATCATCTTCTAATCCTATATATATATATATATGATCATAATCAGCTTCTCACAAAAGATTATGATCTTCCTCACAAAAAGCTTGCTCATAATTTGTGATCTATTTAAAATTTGAATTGATTCATTGAGGACAATTGACCTCAAATTAAATTTGTACATTCTTGTACACAAAAATAAGTTCTACAAGAATAGAAATTAACTATAGAAAATGAATGAAAACAACAATTATAATTTATATGTAATATTCATTATAATTTGTTTAACCTCAAGTTTTCTTCCTCTTAATTACATTTTTGTAATGAGTGCATTCAAAAACACTCCAAGTGTGCTTACAAATAGATGAGCTACATGGAAGGCCCAAAAGACACACCATTGGTCATTGAAAGTTTTTGGCCTCTTTGCCTAGAAGAATCCCACCATTTTGCTAAAAAAAGTTATTCAGATTAAATCATCTACAATTTAGTCAAAACTTCATAAACATGATGATCTCATGGATAATAAGAAACTGTCAAAAAAAATTGGACTCTACCTCATTTGGAGACTTCCATTATATGGAAGACTTACTAAAGGAAAAATCCCTTCCTTGATTGTGTATAGGAAACTCTTGTATAGCCACATGTAGTTCCTCAAAGTGAAAAACAACTCTATACACATTTAGATAGGCCCTTATGATCTCTGCATTATCTCAAAATTAAATGATTACACCACCTATGGATCCAAATTGCATCCAACAATATGGGAAGGGGTTGCATTTCCAAACCCTACTATCAATTATCTCACACTATGGGATGTACTTGTCCATATTATTCTCCATCCTAGTTCTCATCACATCCTTTGCTTTATCCATGTCATCATACAAATAGACTATAGGGGATATCTACCCATTGACTAGTCTCAAAAATCTTACTATAGGCTCTAAAATTGGGAAATCAAATCTACCTCATCTCAAACTTATAGTAAAACATAATCTATCATAATTATGTCATCTATTTGACTAAAAGAGCTACACACATTCCTTTGAAGTGAAAATTTGTTTCAAATAGTATTTAATAGTAAAGAGTTTGTAGTGCAAGGGAGTAAATAGAAAACTTCCTTGCCTCTTGTCAAAAGAGTTTCTTGCCCCCTGTGGAGATGTGCATCATACTCAACAACCTTGTGTGACGATAAATGAACTTCGTAATAACGCAAGCCTTTTACAAAACCTTCTTAATACATTCAAGTTTTCCAAATTCCTCTAGGGTCAATTCAAATTTGTGTGTCATTCATGGGCTCCAAAACATAGTGGGATACAAGTCATCCTTCAAAAGTTGTCTAATAGCAACAAAAACAACAAGATTATTTATAAATTAAGTACAGACCACATTCCTCATCTGAAACTCAAACAAAATATTTGCAAATGTGACTGTATCTAATGCATCTATGAATTTTGGGGAGATTGTGTCAATATCAGGTAAGATGAGGAAGTTGATGAAAGTATGGTTCTTTCTATATGTCTAAATGATAATGCATCCATCTTTTAATCACTACTAACTATGTTCAACAATATCTCTCTCATTGTGTATTGCATCCTGCATAATATTAACCATAAAAGTCTCCCGTCATAGACTTTCAAACTAAGATTTATAGCTACACATTTGGCATCCACCATATATTTCGAACAATATTGAATAAGAGACTAGAAAAGTACCAAAAAAATCTTATGGCCTTCTTTGCTTGATCACACACTCTTCCTCCACCTTATGTGAACTAATCATTCTAAATCTGAAACCTCCTTTTCATGACACTCTTAAATTAGCTTGAAATTTCAAACATGATTTAAAATGCATTCTATTATAACTTGGGTGGATCTGCAACATGCTCAATTATTGAAAGTTACAAATAGGGGCTAAGCCCCAAATAGAATGTAGCATTGAAAAATTATCTAAGATTTTATTTTAGAATAGATTAAAATACTGAACCAAACTAAGTCATATTCAGCTACAGTAAGAGTCACAAGTCTATCTGCTTTAATTTTGTCGACTAAAATAATAAGAAATCCTTACATTTATATTTATCTTTTAAACTGAATAAAAAAATAAAAGATAATCCTAATGCACTTATTGCCTATGTCTAGACTAGAAGATTGCTTAGATTCAATACAAGAGCATATAACCTTAGGGCCCGTTTGTTTCGCGGAATTGACCGAGAATTGGCATTTCCGAATTCCCAAAATGTTCAATTCCCTGTTTGGTTCCATAATTAAAAATTGGAATAGGGTTATGCGAATTCTAATTTTGGGTCATTTTGAGCATTCCACAATTCCCCCTTAAGACCTGGAATTGGAATTAAAAAGTGGAATTGGAATTGAGAGTATTATTTTGGGAAGGAAAATACATTCTCATTTTTGTGTCAATAATGTATATTATATTGCTATAAGGATGTATATATATACATGTGTGTGTGTATATACACTTGTGTATATATACACATGTGTATATATATACGAGTGTATATACACACATGTATATATATAGTATATATACACATGTATATACACATATGTGTATGTGTATATGTCTATATATGTGAATATATATACACAAACGTGTGTATATATGCATGTGTGTATGTGTATATATACACGTGTATACATATATATATATATATGTGTGTGTGTGTGCGTACACATGTGTATGTGTATATATACACGTGTGTGTGTATATACACATGTATGTGTATATACACACACATGTGTGTATATATACACATGTATGTGTATATATACACGTGTTTGTATACACACATGTGTGTGTATATGTGTATATATACACGTGTGTGTATATACACACGTGTATATATACATGTGTGTGTATATATACACATGTGTGTGTGTATACATACACGTGTGTATGTGTATATATATACACACATGTGTGT
This sequence comes from Thuja plicata, assembly GCA_018584345.1. Taxonomy (NCBI): domain Eukaryota; kingdom Viridiplantae; phylum Streptophyta; class Pinopsida; order Cupressales; family Cupressaceae; genus Thuja; species Thuja plicata. The sequence continues at coordinate 54,929 of MU216888.1, read as the reverse complement.
GTGTATATGTATGTGTGCAAAAACAAAATTCCAATTCCAATTCCAGTTTTGTGGAACCGAACGCAGAATCTGCATCTTCTCAGTCATCTTCTAGGTGAACCAAACAGGGCAAGCCCATATTCTAGAATTCATTTTGAGAATAGCAAAATTCCAGAATTGGCGATTCCAGGATACACAAATTCCGCGAAACAAATGATTAGAGTCCAAATTAGTCTAGTGATAGAGAACTTGTACACTAAGAAAAAAATATCACAAATTCAAATCTTAAGATATGTACATTTTGTTTGACAATTAAATGTCTGCCACAAAAAATAAGAAATAGTCAATATTAAAAGCTCTTTTTATTTTTATTTTTACTTTAACTTTGACTTTGACTTTGACTTTGACCATCTTGGCTGCCTTGTTTTCTACGTGGCACAGTTGAAAGTATGTATAAAACAGGATGAAAGTATGTATAAAATAGGATTTATGAAAAATGCATAGAAAGCAACCAATGAGTAGTATGGCTGAATCAGAGAGCAAAACTATCCAATTCCAATTATAATGCTTGCATACGACAATAATTGCACCTATAATATTATATTTATACAGTCTGCAAGCAACTTGAGACATCTCAACATCACTTTTGTCATAATTTTATTTTAGAAATATTCATGAGCATATTTTTTTTCTACATATTTCTAAACTGAATTTGATTATTTATACATTGCTCCCCTTTTTTGTTTTGAGAGAAAGTCAAATCCTTGGGATTGTCAAAGAGAGGTGGGTTTGAAATTCTATATCAAAACAATATCAGTTGACTGCTAAGAAGCCTTCAAGAAGTCCAGGTGTAAGGCTGCCATTAAAGACTCTTCCCCACTCCAGGCCAAGAAGTTGCAATGATAGATTGATCGTTCTATTCTTAAAGAATAAAGAATATACAGAAACAATTATACAGCCTAAATTTGGAAAGATGGGACTTTTATTAGACAGGAGCATAGTTTGCAAATTCGGATTTGAAGAGTATTTGACAAGTTCAAATTTTCCATTCCAAATATTTGGTAATTTAGAAATACTTTTATATATATATATATCAAATAAGTTTAGTCGAAATTTAAGAACAACACCTCTAACGAAGTGAAGGGACAGCATCTTCAGTACATCGAAATGTAGCACCCCTTGCATTGTCCAAGGGCAGTGCAAATGAAGACCTTCATGATACACACCATTTTCATAATTTTTTAACTAGTAAAAAAAATGTCTATAAAACCAAGAAACTAAACCCATATTTTTCTACAATTTTGACATGCTGGTAAAGCAAGTCAAGAAGAAAAACTTGCCAAATTTTTAGGGGTCTGAAGAGTATTTTCAAAACTTGATAAGAAATTTCTTGTGAATATTCTAGAACAAAAAAACTAGCAAAGTTTACACACTATAGACAAAAGTATTGACTAGAGAAAATTATATTTAATCATGTACTGTATGACCAAAAAATTCAAATGGGATTATCTTATAAATACAGAAAAAAGAAAAAGATTCAAAATATTAATATTATAAACAAAAGCATTTACAGAAGAAAACTATATAAATTATATATAATTGTATAGCATTGACTTTGAATAGGTTTCTCTACAGTAGGTAGTCTTCAATATATAGTTTGGGTGCCTTGCAATTTCCTGCACAAGAGGTGGTCATCAGCCAATCAATTCGAAGAAACCAGCAACGGCCTCTTTGTATATTTCTAGAAACTCTAGTATTCCAAGCGATGTTTGTTGATACTTTCAAGCTTCATCACTCTCCAAAAATTTGGATAACATTAAACTCTATTTTTCAATATGTCCAGTTTTGATCAGAGATGTACTTGAATCATTATAAACCTGATTTTACCTAGCAAAAACTTCAAAAGGAAGTTTCGTTGTAGCCAAGCCAAAATTGACTGTTAAAACATATGCTTGCCAGGTTGCTGCCAATCAAGCAATATGACTTTCGAGTATAGTCCAATGCTCAAGCAATACGATTTTTGACTCTCCTCCAAGCAATATGATTTCTGATTGAATAATATTAGTTGGGATGAGAAGATTTAGACGTCCAGTCTCAAGTTATTTGTCTTATTTTCAATTGTTAATATATATATATATTTGTTTATTTATTTATTGAGATTTCAGATTAACTAGAGGAAAAGATCTAGTTGTAGTTGAATATCTTAAATTCATACTTCTTAGTAGTTGAGTATCTTAACTTCAGGCTTTTCAAAATCTTATATGAAAAGTTTAAATCATTTCTAATTTTTTACAGCAGTTAACTTGATAAGCCCCTTGCTTATAACCAAAGTTTCAGGGCCACATCATCAAATATGATGCCCCATAAGCATGCTTTTTACCAAGGCATCCAAAAAAAAGTGAAGGAAGACTCATACTTGTGTAGCTGATGAGGCATCACATGGTTGACTACTTTTTAGAACTAAGGGATACATTTCATTCAATTATGGTTAGTTAACATCAGCAATAACAACTTTAAAGTCACCACTATTGATGTAATGTTGTCACAACTATCACAGCCATACGCTCAAATACCAGATCCTATTACCTTACAGATTAATTGTCCTTTGAGATATGCTATTATAAAAATATATGTATACTTTCTTTTTTAATTGTATAATATATATATATTGAAGAATTGAATTGACAATTTAAAAATATAATGAAGAAAAGCTTTAAAACATGTCTATAATTATCACTCTATGTTCCTCATTTCTACTGCTCTTTTTATACATATTGACAAATGTATGTTTTTTTCTCACCCTTATTTAACTATAACCAATTCCCTATTTAACACTTAAAGATTATGTGAACTAATCATTCTAAATCTGAAATCTCTATATGAATTCTACTCCTTTTTTATGGCATTCTTAAATTAGCTTGAAATCTGAACCATAACTTAAATGCATTTTACTATAGTTGGGAATGATCTACAGTGTGTACTATTGTTAAAAATTACAATTAAGACTCTCCCAAATAAAATGTAGAATTGAAAGTTATCTAAACTTTAAATTTAGCATAGATTAACATATTGAACAAAAATAAGTTATATTCAGCTGTACTTCAGTGGCATGTCATTTTGCTTTAATTTTGTCCACTAAAAAAATGTTCCTAGCATCTTTACTCTTATCTCTCCATACAGTTTTAAGATAGAATTCACTCTTAACGTCTCTTTCATGAATGTCACTGTCATGGTCTATGATAATGTTCTTCATTTCCACTACTCTTCTTATACATATTGACACATGTACCCAATTTCCTATTAGTTTTGCACCAATTGAACCTTACATTTAAAATTTATAACTAGATTTTAAGTTTTTACAATTATAACTATACTAATAAAACTATAATATATACAAACATAACTTCTAAAAATATCATTTTTAAGATTTTATAGAAAGTTTCTTATTTAATTGTTAATCTATAATTCAAAACAATTCTACTTCTTTTAACAATATTATGACATATTCTTAATTTAGTTTAAAATTTGAACCATTACTTAATGTGCATTCTACTATTATTGGAATACATCTGCAACATGGACTATTGTTAAAAATTACAAATAGAACTCTCCAAATAGAATGTAGCATTGAAAATTTATGTAAAATTTTAATTTAAAATAATAAACAAAACTAAATTATATTCAACTATACCTTCAATTTTGTCAACTAAAAATAATATCTTGATTCCTTATAATTATATATATCAATGAAAAATAAAAACCTACAAATACATGTACTGCAAGATTGCTTACAGCCCATGCACGCCTCTACCTATAAGAGCACAGCCACATACCCTTACCTCTTGTGATTTGACCCTCTGCTTCCCGCATTCATAGCTGCCATTTTTTCAACATTTTACACTTGGAAGTATGTATAACAGGATTTATGAACAAATAACCATGAATAGTAAAACCCCAGCATGATAACTACTTAATTAAAAAGGCATATAAAGCAGTCCATATAGCATGACTATCATAGCTGAGTCAGAGAGCAAAAGTATCCAATTACAATTCTTATGATTGCAAACCGAAATAATTGCACCTTCAATATTATATTTGAACAGGCTACAAGCAACTTGTGACATCTCAACCTCACTTTTGTCAAAATTTTATTTTAGGAATATTCATCAGCACTTTGTTTTGGACATATTTCCAGACTGAATTTGATTATTATTCATTGCTGCCCTTTTTTGTTTTGAGAGAAGACCAGGTACCTTGGTATTGTCAAAGAGGGGTTTGAAACACTTTATAAAACCAACTTCAGTTGACTGGACTGCTTAGATGTCTGCAGAAGCCTTTTATATAAGTCCAGGTGTAAGGCTGCCATTCAGAACCCTTCCCCTCTCCAGGGCAATAAGTTGTGATGATTTTCTTTCTATAAAGTCAGTATAAAGAGAACTTGAAATGAGTTAAAGAATATATAGAGAAAATTATACATCCCAAATTTGGAAAGATTGAAGCTTTTTATAAAGGAAGCATAGTTTGCAAATCCAGATTTGGAGAGTACTGGGCATGTCAGAAATTTCCAGTTCAGATAGTATTCAGTAATTACTTTAATCATTTAAAAAATGATAATTTTAAATAAAATATATAAAAATCTAGTGCAAAATATAATCATAAAATGTATCAAATGAATTTGGTAGGGATTTAGGAACAACACCTCCAACAGAGTTAAGGAGCAGCACCTATAATACAAATGAAAACCTTCAAAGAATGCACACCATTTTCAAAAAATTTCATGATGCACACCATTTTCAAAAAATTTCATGATGCACACCATTTTCAAAAAATTTCAATTGGCAAAAAATAATGCTTATAAAACCAAAAAAATCAAAGTACTAAGAACTTAGGAGTGTCGTTTTTTCTGCAATTGTGACATGTTGCTATTGTAACAAGTCAGAAAAAACATGGCAAGTTTTGGAAGTCTTGATAAATATTTCCAGAAGTATTGAATAGAAAAGATTATATTTGATTGTGTACCATATGACCTAAAGATTCAAATGCAATTATTTTATAAATACTGATTGTTTGGATTTACAAATCTTCCCTGTTGAATTATGTTATTTTCAAAGTTTTAACTCTCGGAGGAGCCTAGGTGCTCTTTCTTTTGGGTTCACAATCCTCTTGGTGGGATTGGGTTATGAACCAATAAACTCTTTCATATGCTTTCTTTACTGTTTTCAGTTTTTTAATTAATACAATCCTCCGCTGACTCATTAAAGATCAAAAATTAATATTTTAGGAAGAAGCATTGAATGGAGAAAAATATGTCATTGTATATCATAAAATGTAAAGATTATTAAATGCAATTATCTGGGAAAAAAAAAGAGATTCAAAGATATCAATTTTATAAACAGAAGCATTGACAGGATAAAGTTAAATATAATTGTACAACATTAGACCTCCTACCGTAGGTTTCTCTTATATGAGATTAGACTTTGATAAGTTTCTCTTTTCAAAATTTATGACACAATCACCTTTCAAAAGAGGACAGATAATAAAAATCTTAAGTAGCCTTCAATACATAGTTCTGGTGCCTTCAATTTCCTGCACAAGAGGTGGTCGTCGGCTAACCAATTTGCAAAAAAAAGGCAACGGCCTCTTTGTATGTTTCTAGAATCTCTAGTATCCCAAGCAATGTTTGTTGATACTTTCATTACTCTCTACAATTATGCACAACATTAAAGTCCGTTTGAGCAAATTCAGAGCTACCACTAAGTAACTTTATACACTTTATGGGCAAGTAGGTAGCATGTGATACTATTATGTGTTTTCAGATCAAAATGTCTGCAAGTATCTAGATCACATTTTGTTCAGGTCGACCCTTGCAATCTGGTAGTCTTGTTGGATTTATTATCAGTTGGACCTTTTCAATATGTCCAGTTTTGATCAGAGATGTACTTGAATCATTATAAACCTGTTTTTAACTAGCAAAAACTTCAAAAGGAAGTTTCGTTGTAGCCAAGCCAGATTGACTTCAAACATATGCTTGCCAGGTTGCTGCCAATCAGTCAATATGACTTTTGAGTATAGTCCAATGCACAAGCAATACGATTTTTGAGTCTTCTCCAAGCAATATGACTTCTGATTGCAATCCAGCGTGATAGGGTTTGTCTAGGGTTTACACTAACATCTTTCGGGCAACTCTGGAGAGCAGAAATCTTATGGCACAGTTAAGAATTTCTAGTTAAAAGATATTAGTTGGGATGAGAAATTTGGAGTTCCATAGTCCAAAGGTATTGGCCTGCATGTCATCTCCACTTGCAAATGCATACTAGCATTGACAACAGATGCCATTGATTGGATTTTTTTATGTTGCAGTGTCCACAACAATAATTACCAGCATGGTCACAAATATTATGCTAGTTACAGCTCATCCCTTATCTCATAAATAATAAGAAACAAGTCTGACCAATCAAATAGCTTACAATGAGAAAAGATGTTTGCTCTGCAAAATCTCTTTTAATACAGGATTTTATCTTCTACGAGATAGTTTTGCTATTCAATATACGAGCACGATCCCATGCCGATACCACATCAGCTATTGGTTTTGTTATTTAATATGATCCTATGCTGATACCACATCAGCTATTGGTTTTCCTATTTAATACAGGAGAACAAGACTATACTGATACCAGATTGCCTATTTAGCATTCATATTAAAAATTCTTTATTAGAGAAATAGCAATGGATCTGAACATGCTACACTTTAATATCAGATGTTCAACAAATGATGAGCATGGTGTTTTAATGAGGATTTAACGTTCTCTATGAAAATGTCATAATGAAGCTCAATGGTCCTTTTTTCTTCATAACTACATAGCCAGTCACACAAAGCCAATCACATATAAGTCCCTCGTTTCATAGTCATACATTGTAGAGATTATTTATATGGAATTAGATTCATGACACACATTATATCACTTTCTTAAAGAACTGGAATAATAAAAACTCCACACATTATATCACTTTCGTAAAGAACTGGAATAATAAAAACTCCACATGTACTTTCAAAAACTCAGAAACATACCATATGAAGACTCCAGAAGAACCAAACGACAGAAAGGTAACAGAGCTGACAGATTTGCCAAAACTTCGAAACTTGACTACATTAATATAAGACGGCGTTACATATTTTACAAAGAACAAATAATGATTAGCGGCCCAATCCTAATGTGGTTAAATCTCAGACCTGCCTGAATGTTTGCCTTGCTCCCAAAGGCTACTCGGGTTATTTGTAACCCTTGCTCTACTCTCAAAGGCTACTTGGGGTTATTTGTAACCCTACGTAGCTCCAAATGCTCCAATTCCGAGCTTGAATGATTGAATCTAGCAGCTTCATTCAGGTCTATGGCCAATCCTCAAGTTAATTTGCAATGTCAACAGCCCTCTCCACACATGAGCATAAAGCCAAAGAAGCCAAACCCCTACCCTCCCCCCCACCCCAACCCGGCCCTTCTAGCTTTACAGTGAAAATATAAATAGCCCAAATAGCCCTTATATCCCCAACACCTCATATGCACCATGATTCTTTTCTTTGAGAGAAGCCACTGTCAGCTGCACAAGCGTACGGTGCAGGCCACAGCTTGTGCCCAAAACTTGAGCCTTGCCTTGACTTGCTCTGGATGGTCCCCTGAAAACAGATACAAAAACATTGTCAGATAACTCTTCTATTTACCGCTAAAGTTTGGATAAATGAACACTTCGCTTAAAATGTTTTCTGATATAAGAAGAGACTAACCATACCAGTAAAAAATGCAACAATTAAGAGAAGATAAACATAATGTACATACAGAATCAAATCCACAATCAGATCCAGTAAGACATGAAATAAGTCAGCTATTTGTTGCAGACTGATGCAAATGCAAACAATTTCCCAAACATGTTTTCTTCCATAATATAGTTATCACCAAAAAAACAAACTATAAAACTAGGCTAGCTCAATCTCAAGCTTAGGTTACTATTCCACTAAAATATCTCATCACCGAGAGACAAAAGGCTGAGCTAATGTTAGTCATGGCTTTGGTCCCGCCTTGACACTAGGCAATATATCCAGCTCTTGGCTACATATATAACCAAATAAAAACCCAGGTTTCACACACTTCACATTAGACATATATCATAGAGACTTAACACAAACAGGGGATTAAACAGTCAAGCTTAGGATGTTGTTTGGGTAAGACTCCCCATCAGAAAACATATATTCTCTCTATCTATCATTAACCACATTTCCTGTCTACCTAAACAGCTAAGAATGCAGGTGCTCTCGTTTGTGTGAGCATTCCCACCCAAAGGATGTCTAATCACTTGTCTACTTCGGCAACATATTTTCCAGCTCTTATCTGCCTGAATCGATATAAACCCAGGTCTGACATACAACCATCACTGTGGGCTTCCCATAATGGATATCCTAAATACCCATCTGATAACATTCTACACACATCAGAGAACGGGCCATGTTTTTCTGGAGGCACCTTAAAATGCAATACAACACATCTGGAGCCTAAGAACACAGTTTTTTCAGTCCTCCAAGGAAGTACCGATATAACAAAGAAACAATAACTAGAACTCAAAAGAAAAACCTCTTTGAATTTGTTAAAATCACAAACCTGGACTAGAAATCTTCCAATTTGCAATCGGTGACTGAGTACAGCTGCTACTGTTTGAATAACCATCAGACATACTGCCATCAACGGCAGAAACAGAGGACTTATACACAGGGGACCTCTGCTGCTCATCCTGAAACTTCTGGCTTATGGAATAAGCTAACTCCAAGGCGGGCAGAGTATTGCACAACTCTGGTATTTCCTCATAGTTAAACCCAAATCCCAGATCCAAGCATCCTTTCAGCTCATCTAAATCCTCATCTGTAAGACTCTTTGTCCTTGGACAAGACTTGGAATTCTGATTGAGCGGATTCTCTGCACCATCGGAAAGAGCATCAAATCCCTTCATCTCATCATTTCCAATAGGTTCATCAACAAAACCCTCCATCAAAATCTGCCCCCGCCTCCTCGCCCACAAGGCCTCTACGAGGCCTCTACCCCTGACCTTCAATTTCGGCTTCTTAATATTCTGATAAACAATATCAATTGGCTGTGTTGCCTCATTTCGCTCATCTGATTGCATCTCTCTGGGATCAAAATCACAGTTTGCAGCATCACTGTATATAGATTCATCATCATAATCATCATCAGAATCAGAATCGTCATCTTCTTCACTGCGACCTGTACTTGGGTGATAAAAAAAATCCCCTTTTTCTTCCTCCAAATCATCGTTTTTACAGATTTGGGACACAGGAGCAACTGTGTTTCTACAGTCTGCATTTGGGTAATTTAAAAAACTCCTATTCCCTCCTTCCAAATCACCAATCTTATTGATTTGGGTTACAGGAGCAATAGGATCCAACTCTAATCCCACCTCATTAGCCCCCATTTGCAATCCTGATCTGTCACAAACGCTCTTCATTCTCCTTCCCTTCTCTCTCCCACTCCTATTCCTCTCCTCTTTGCTGTTTACAAGCCTTCTGGGTGTACTTAATATACTAGTACACTAACTCTGACACTCTCATCATGGTTTGAAATTAACCACACCTGCACAGACAAGAATGCATGCATGTGATTCACATGGCAATCTTAGTCATGCATACCCTTCTCATCCCCCAAACATTCATGTAATGAGCCCACAAAATGGACATGCGTGTCACATGCAAACTCTAACCCTAGTTACATCAAACCCTTTTCATATTGTGGTTTTGTCCTCTCAGACTTCTTTCTTACGTTGCATTAGGTGACTTCTGTTGGCTGGCTGTACAAAAAAACAATACCATTCTTACCAAGCTCCCCCCAAAAAGGGATTTACCAACATGCTGACAAGCTTTTTAAAACTTTTTAACAATTTAATGGAGTTTGACAGTGGGTCCCAACATATGATCCTCGAGAAACACATGAACTTCTTCTGGTTGTTCATGTGAACAGAAAAACATGGAAATTTTATATAAATCTGAATTGGTAACCACTCTTTCTTAATATATTGTAATGGCAGAGATCTTGTGATGTGGCATCCCTTAAAACACGTCACAAAATCTGCAACACCACCAAAACAAAGCACATCATTGATAGATAGGTGGTCTTTTAAATCACAGCTATGATATTCATAGCACTAAGCGAGAAAGTGGTGTTCTTTTGATAATAATTTTGTTAAATCTCATTGAGATATTGTTGATGTTTTTTCCCTTGTCTTTTTAAATTAATGTAAAGTTAAGCAACACCAGAGAATATACCTCCATATTCATCAACCTGCCTCCATCTGATTTGTGGATTTCACTTTCTATTTCAATAAAAAAATAAGAAGTGCATAATTTTCTTCTCATTATTTTAGAAGCCTCCCTAATGCATGTGTGCTTGAAATCCAATCTTTTAATTTTTATAATTTGTTTAAAGTAATCTTTTAGATTGATTTCAGTTGATAAAAGTTGTTTAAATCTGTTTAGAAAAAAAAATAGTGGTTTTACGAGTATTTGATTATAATGATGTTAGGTTTCCACAATCTATAATTTTGGTCAATGTTATTTCTATGCTAAGTTGTGTAGAAGTTTTTTGCAACAACATTTTTTATGAGAGTCTATGATCTATGATCAAGATGAAGTATTTGATTTGTAGAATACTTGGTTGATTTGTGAAGGTGAGAAAGTGATGTGATAGATGTTAAAAATTGATCCATTGAAGTGTTGGAATTTTAGTGCTCATAAATATGAAGATCTTAGTTTCTACAAACTAATTGTTTTTGCTCAATTTCATGTCCAAAAGTTTATGTATTTTCTCTATGAATGTGGACCTAAATTTATGTGCAAATCTAAAGTATGAGTCACATATTTGAACTAAATGTGAACTATTTGTAACTCACTTACCTTGTTTTTTCATATGTAAATTGTTGTAAAGAATAGCAATGTTTAAGAACTCATCTAGTCAAACTAACCTTATAACACTAGACAAAGGATGAAAGAACAAATGTACAATAGACCTAGGATAATGTGTGTTAATTTACTTTTGGGATAATGTTGTTAGAATCTTTTAATTCTTTTTACACATCAAATTCTAGATGTGCTTTATAAATTTATAGGTAGTTTCAAAATGAACCAATAAATGTTCTTAAATACAAAACCCAAGCACATAAATCAACATAAACATGAATTAACAAAATTAAATATAAATTTGATGTTTAGATGTATAACTAGAAAAGCAATTTAAATCAAATATACATTCACAAATCTAATAAAATAATCAAACTTAAAGGCTAGGGATATGGCTAGATTGGCCAGATCTTTTAGGCATGACACACCAACATCCCAAATCACCTTAAAAGTTCACCCAATGCTCTTAAGCATCATAGAAAAGTTCACTCAATGCTCTACAATTTTTATTAATTATTATTAAAAAGAACTACTCAAATTATACTGTCTAAAAGAAATTAAAAAAACCATAATAATAAAAGTAAAATACTAAAAAAAATTATAAACCAAATTTACACAAAACAAATTACCACTTACAGATGCATAATTTCATTTAAAAACACTCATTTCCACCATAAGAATTACATGTAAACATTTCCAAATGAGGTGTGGAAATTGTAATCTTAAAATATTGAAAACAAGTGAATGCCATCTTAGAAATATATTTAAAATTTCCACGAGAGCAACGAGGGAGATGACAATAAGTGATTGGCTTAAGTCTCTTGACTCTTTCAAATGTTTATGTGAAAGGGATCAATGTAAAATTGAGAAGAATATTCTTTTGTGTGCCAATTAAAAAATTAAGTGAACAGCATTTATAAAGGTCAAGAAAAAGAGATACTTTGGAAAGTTTCGTTAGGCATTAATCAAATGTGTACCTATATATTAAAGTGGGCCAATTCAATTTTTTTAAAGAGGCGTGTGGGCTCAATTTTGCTACTATTGTGAAACAAGAGTTATTTAAACCCCCAAGGAATAAAATTTTTAATTATGCATTTGTGCTTTTGCTTTTCTTGCACGGAGTATGTAATATTATGCCTTTTGTTTATTTATTTATTATTTTGATAGTATCTACTATCCAGGAATTCATGGAGACATAGTTTATAGTATGAAATGGATGAGTTTTCTTCTTGTGTCAAATTCATTGTATTGATATTGGGTATTAATTGTATATACTAATTTTATTATTAAAGAGTTTTTTTTTATTGGTCAAAGGTCACTTGTAATATCAAATTTATTGTTCATTCTTGCTTTGTTTTGATTAATATATCTATGTCAAATTCATTGTATCGATCTTCATTATAAATGTCGTACACTATATCGATTAATAAAAGATTCTTTTGTTTATGTGAGGTGGTTATTTAGAGATTATTGAATTTATTGTTCCATCTTGTTTCAATGAGATGGTAACTACAAATCAATATATCTATGTCAATTCATTGTATTAATCTTCATCATAAATAATGTACATGACATTTATCATTAAAGAGCCCTTTTGTTTAGGTGAAGTGGTTCTTTGTGGATTATTGAATTTATTATTTGCTCTTTATTTTGATGAAATGGTGACTGTAGATTAAAATATATTTTTTAATTTGAAAAACGTATTTTTCTATCCTCTAATGATAAATGACAAAATCAATTTAACAATCTTGGACATTGTTAATTAAATAGTTTTGTGCTAAATTAAAGGCTATACTTCCATTTGTATGTAGATGCCTCTCATTTTATTTTATGTTTTGTTTTGAAGTACAATAAATTCAAGGAGTGTAAAGAAATGGAATATACGACACTAGCTGAAAATAGAACAAATAGAATTTAACCTTTGTAATTCACATTTTTCTCAATATATAATTTTAAAAAGAAATAGAATATAATGTATGTATGTTATTATAGGAGTGGAAATTTTGTTGTGAAGACTATTTTTTAATTGTGATGTCATGATGTATTTCACTTTTCATATGTATAATGATGAACATTCTCTTTATTCTTATGTAGAATGGTTAGAATCAAGAAGAGTTGGGCAAAAAACACTAACAGTTATTCAATTGCTAATAGGCACGTATATTTATAGCTTCACCAATAAAGTGTTGCACATTTATATTTTTTTAACAAAACCATTTCATATGTTGATTGGTAAATAGAGCTACAAATAAATGCGTCTTTCAACCATTCAATAACACCTTTACATGTCGTTACTAATTTTAATGAACTAGTTTTCTTTTTCATTATCGATGTTGGATCTATTATGTTAATAGATTACTATTTCTTGGTGATTTCTATTGTATTAAAAGTAATAAATTATAACAAAGAGAAAAAAAAAATTGCATCAAGGATTAAAGGACGTGGCTTGATGATCACAAATTTCACTTCTTATAACTAGTATTTTGATTTGACTTCATTTTCTATTGCTAGAGTTTCTACTTTATTACTTGTGTCATGGGTACAATTATTTTCATTGTCAAATATTTATTGGATGCCTAGAACTTCCTAGACATTTCTTCCATGACTTTCACCTCATTTTCAAATAAATAAAGGTGTTTTTGTTTATGTTTGTACTAGCAAAACAATAAACGTTTCTATGAAAAATAGACAATGGCCTTCCTACGCTGATGTTTATCCATATAGTGCCAAAGTAATAAGCCTATAACAAAACAAAACGACTTGATTGAATCAATATGAATGGCCTTCATAAATTGATATTTATCTATATAAGACCAAATCAATAATTTCTTTCAAAACACTATAACTTAAAGCAAACATGTCTTATTATACTTTATAATCATCATATATTTATAATTATAACACATTTTATCTTTCATTTATATTTATATTATTTAATACAAACTTGTTTTTATAACCATATTATTAAATATTTATAAATCTTCTTATCATACATAGATATGTACAACATTTAATAAACAACTAGATAAGAAAGTTATGACACGTAATCCATTTGAAAAATCTCTCATGAATTATTCCAAAACCTTTGGTACTTCCAACTCATGTGCATTCCTTAAAATTCAACGTGTGTCCCACATGAAATGAGTGGCATGGTGTAAGCATAACTATACATTCATACATATATACCATTATGTAAGCATAACTATACATTCATAGAATTACTAATGAATGTATGTAAGTGGGGAATCCCATTGGCCACCTCATGATTTAGGTGGACACAAAACAACAAAAAAATAAAAGGCTAGAATGAAAAAGATTGAAAGCGAATGCACATGGGCTTCAATAAAAGAACTAACATGTGATCAAGTGTGGACAAAAACATTTGTATTTTAATACATTTTTCTAGGGTAAATTGTTAGACCTACTAATTCTCTAGAGATTCGGCCCCCAATCATTGCCCAATGTTTGATATAAAATCTTTGTAAGCTTAATATACCAAGAGTAAAGATAAAGAAAAAGAATAAATCCCTAAAAAGAGGACCCAAATCCAAGCAAGACATTTTACATTCAATAATGGAGATGCTTGGCAAGGATAATATAAAATGCAAGTAATGGGTTTGGTTCTTCACCCCTTGAGAAAGGTAAAATCTTGAAATGGGTCTTTGTCACAGAGGCCAACTGGCATTAAAAATTGTTATTCTTGTAAAGATAATTGCTTGGAATGGGTCTATGTCAAAGAGGCCAACTAGCATTAAAAAGTGTTATTCTTGTGTGATTGGCATGACAATCAAATGTGGGTCAGTGTCATATGTGTGGGGTAGGACCCCTTAAAGTGGGTGCTACGTGGGGTACCTCATTACTCTACAACTCATTATTTGGTGGGGTAGTTGGAAGTTTTTATGGCCTTGTCTTGTGCCTAGTCTAGATGGGTATTTGGTATTTTGTCTCATTGTTAAGATATGTATTGTTTCAAAGCAAAGTTTTGTGAAGTCATTATTCCTATGTTATTTGGTGATTTATGCTTTGGTTCTTGTGAAGTTAGGTGTGAGAGGAAGTCAACAAGGCTTCTTAAAACGACCCTTGAAGCAAAACCAGTCATAACTTGCATTAGAGATAGGGGCAATCCACATTTTTTGAGAGGGACAACTAGCTCATAACTTGCACATTTCTTTTTTTTATTTGGCTTATTTGTTTTAATGTGATGGGTAGTTTATAAATTGATGTATTCTTGTATGATATTGGTAAATAATTAGATTATCATTTGATTTTGTCATTTTTATAAACTTTATGAATATGTTTTGTTTGTCTATTTTAGTTATATTTATGATTATTAAAGTAAATCTAATATAATTTGTAAAAAAAATTGAATTATGAATTTTCAATTTCAAATTTAAAAAATGGGTTTGTTTTTCTTCTTTTATTTACATATTATTTCTTGTATATTTATTTCTTTCTTTTGGACTTATTTTGAATTGTTTGCTTTAAAATGATGATAGTTTGTAAATTGTGGTATTTTTGTAGGATGTTGGTAAATAATTTGATTAGTATTCAATTTTGTCATTTTTATAAATTTTATGAATATGTTTTAGTTGTGTGTTTAAGTCATATGCATGATTATAGAAGCACATTTAGTGTAATTTGTTAAAGAAAAATGAATTATGAACTTCCAAATTTAAATATTAAATATCTAGCTTATTTTGATTTGTTTTAAAATGATGGGTAGTTTATAAATTGGTGTATTTGTGTATGATGTTGATAAATTATTTAATATCATTTGATTTTTGTTGTTGTTATAAATTATGTGAATATGCTTTATTTGTGTATTTAAGTCATATTCATGATTATAAAAGTGAATCTACTTAATTTGTAACAAATGAATTATGAACTTGCAAATTCAAGTTAAATACAAATTGTGTTTTCTTTTCTTTTCTTTTTAGTTAAATGTTATACAAGCGAATGATATCGACATTATATTAGCACTCTATACATGTTACATGATTGTCCATTATCTTCAATATTACTTTTAGGTTTTTAATTGAGTAACAAAGGTTTCACAAAGGGAGAATCTCCTCCTTAGCAAGCTCCTCAATGATGTATAAATACCACCCCTTTCAAACACGTCACAAATTTAGGTATGTTAAGTTCAGTGTCACACTCATGGAGGTGACTTACAAAAGTGATTCAAAATATGAAACAATATTTTTTCCTACCCTAAAATATTCATTTATTTATTTTCTTTCAAACATATTGACATATTAATTTTACACATAATAGTTATCTTAGAATTATCAAAAAATAGTTTACTTTTCTTTCCACTAGAATATTTTTTGAAAAAGCTAATAATTATAATCTTATAAAATATGTGATAAAATCTAAGATCACATTGCAAATTGGGGTCTTCACATTTTTCTTTTAACCATATGAAATTAAGTATGAAAGTACTTTATAAAAATGTTATATTTTTATTTTAAAAACATATAATTTTAAAATATATAAAAATGATTTAATTTTTTTTATAATTGTTATACAAAAAAGTTATAATATTAAAATAATTATTGTTGTTTTAGTAAAAGATTATTTTGTTTAAGAATTTTTCTTTAAGTTTAAACACATGTGACAAAAGAGATTAAACCATAAATTCAATTATTACTAAATTATCATCTTTCTAATATTATTTCATATAAATACTTATTAATAAAAGAAAATGAAATCAAAAGTTACTAAAATGTTTTTTAATCGAGATATAGTCTATCATATTATTTTTCATGTGGTTCTTTTATTATTATTGTACAAATGTTGATTATAAGACTTCAATTAAGGCAATCGTAAAAAAGCAAGTACCCTCTTCTACTAATTAATGGTTTGTTAGACCATAATTAAAGTGATTAGTACTTGATTAAATTGGATTGAAATTAGGTACTAATAGTGATAACCAAGGAGGATGGTGTGTGGAAATAATATTCAAATAAGAAAATAGTTGTATAAGTAATTTGCACTTTCTTGTGAGTTATATAATGCTTTTGAATTGCTTTCATGATGATGACAAATGATGTACTAAAACCATTTATACTATTGTATCATTAAGTACGGGATATTTAGTGTGTTACAAAACTTAGGATTAAATTCTAGTGCATTTCAAACAATTATTACAAGTTTTTAAGAAGAGTATTTTTTTTCTCAAATAAGAAAGATTGAAAGCTTGAAAATTGAGCACTTGTCAATTTTGGGTATTTGGTTGAGAATTAAGAGTTAAGGATTAATCTTGGAAGAGTAAAAGTCATTTTGAAATGACCTACGATACAAGAATATTTATAGAAGTACAGAAATTTACCAAAAGATTGAAAGCTTGAAAATTGAGCACTTGTCAATTTTGGGTATTTGGTTGAGAATTAAGAGTTAAGGATTAATCTTGGAAGAGTAAAATTCATTTTGAAATGACCTACGATACAAGAATATTTATAGAAGTACAGAAATTTACCATATCATTTTTCTCAACAACACCACTTTTATGTCCTATAGTGAAAAGTATAAATACTTTAAGTATAATATTTAAAAGTATAAACTTTTATTTAAGAAAAGAATAAAAATAATACATCAATTCCAACACCACCCAAATCAAACTTGCCATCTAATGTGGAAATATGTGTTAGTGATTGTACTATGGAGGTTGTCTTATTCCAAGGAGAAAAGGTTGTTTATCATCATTCAAAGTATTTTCATCAAACAAAGTTTAAACCGTTACAAGAGAATAACATCAACATTGTATTAGCACTCTAGACATACTACATAATTTTCCATTACCTTCAATATTATTTTTGACTTGGTAACAAAGGTTTGACTAAGTGAGAATATCCTTCATAGCTAGCTCCTCAATAGTGTCTATAAATACCATCTCTTTCAAACACAGGTCACAAATATTGAGGTGAACATGTTCCAAGTAATATAATTGGTAAAGTTAGGTCTGTGAATTAGGTTCAAAGTCACACTCGTGAAGACCTGAGTCATAAAAGTGAATCAAAATATGCAAAAATACTTTTATCGTCCCTAACTATTCATTTAATAAATTTTTTCTTTTTAACATATTGACAAATTAATATTTCACATAATATTTATCTTAAAAATTATTTGAAATAATATGCGTTTTTCACTACAATAATTTTTTTATAAATTTATTAACTCTAATCTAACAAAAACGCTTTGCCAATGTTGGCATGTTTGTGACGGTTAAGTTGTTGTATTGTTGTTCTTGTCATTAAGGTTCAAATCTCATTGGGGATGAGGTCCCCCATTTGTGGCCTCGTCTTCATAGCTTTGGGTCAAAGTGTTTACCCCACATTTATCTACATAGTTTAAAGATTTAGGTATTCACATTTTTCTTTTAACCATATGAAATTGAGTGGGAAAGAACTTTAAAAAATGTCACATTTTTATTTTTAAAATAAATATTTTTTTCAAATAAGATAATGTTATTATGATAATATTAATAATTAATAATTTATGTACAAATAAATTAAATATATTATCAAAATATTAAACAATTTTATTATTATTTTCATAAAAAATTGTTTACGAAGATTTTTTAAAAGTTTAAACACATGTGCCAAAAGAGGATAAACAATAGATCATCTTTCCAATATTAATCCATATAAATAATTATTAATAAAATAAAATGATATAAGAATAACTAAACATTTTTAACCAAGATATAATCTATCATATTATATTCCACGTGGTTATTTTATTATTAATATTGTACAAATATTGATTATAAGGCTTCAGCTAAGACAATCATAGAAAACCAAGTACCCTCTTCTACTAATTAATGGTTTGTTGGAAAAAAAGAAAGTAAAGTGATTAGTACTTCATAAAGTTGGATTGAAATAAGGTACTAATAGTGATAACCAAGGAGGGTGGTGTGTGGAAACAACATGGTTGTGTAAGTAGTTTGCACTTTCTTGTGAGTTGTAAGATATTTTTGAATTAATTTAATGATGATGATAAATGATGTATTGAAATCATTTATACTCTTGTTTCATTAAGTGCAGGATATTTAGTGTGTCACAAAACTTATGATAAAATTCTAATGCATTTCAAACAATTATTACAAGTTTTGAAGAACAGTAAGTTTTTTTCCTCAATTAGAAAGAATGAAAGCTTGAAAGTTGAGCATGTGTCTATTTGGGAGATCTGGTTGGGAATTAATAGTAAACATATGAAGAAACAACACAAATTTTCATTATAGAAGACCATCGCCAAGAGAATTGAAGTCCCCTTACATTTACATTTTCTTCCATTCCCCTATTATACAATTGATATCCACAAAAGGCTAAAATTGGTAAACAAGAGTTAAAGTAACATAATGTAAAGAGGACAAGAAGAGTGAGGGCACATTCCAAGAAAATATAAAACAAACACAAACAATTTAAAAATGAAAAAATGATCTAATGATGATTCTTGAAGGTCATAGATAGCATTCCTATTATTCAAATTATCAAAAAGATTGTGATGGTTGTGAGAATATATGGTCACTAGGTTTGTGACGCCTCACATATCTGTAATATGAACTTGGAAGTTGGATAAGTAATCTCTTGCTACTAAAGTGAGATGGTATTGATGCAGGAGCATCTTAGGATCCTTGGCAATCCTTCTCAACTAGAAATATGTTTTCTTTTGTTCTCTATCTTGTTTGGAGACTGCTAAGTGAAACACTTTGTTTCTCTGTTGCTCGGGTCCTATCACTTGGGCACATGCTTGGTTTTCTATTGCTTGGGTTTCTGTCACTCAAGTATGCTTGTTCCGGGTTCATTTTTGACGCTCGGGTTTGTCTTCTATTTCTCGGTGATGCTTGGCCCGAGTCACTCTGTTGCTCGGTCATCCTCTGCCCGAGTTGTTTATTTAGAAGTTGGATGTGGTGGTCGACTTCTACATTTAATTTTGATTATGACATTTATGGTGGATCTCTCATTGGGGATTGTGTGGACCTAAATCTGGGTCGGGGGTTTTGGACAATGATTATTTTTATAGGCTGACCTATTGGTTGCCTTTTGTATTTAAGTTGTATTTGTTCTTAGCTTAGGGATGAGATGGGGATCAGATTTAGGAGGGAAGATCAAGTGTTGGATCTGAGAATCTGGATCATGAATGTATGTGTTGTAGAAGATCTGTATTAGATCTTAAATCTATCTTTGTAATTGGTCATAATCGGGAAGGCCTTACAACCCGACATGTTGAATGTAATTGATATTTTGAGATAATATATGAACTGAATGTTTATTATATTTCTGTGTACCTGGTTGTTTCCAATGTGGTGGTTATTTGCTGCAAGTTTGGACAATCCTTCATTGGATCCTCCATACTTGACTGCGTCAGGTGGTATCAGAGCAGTGAGATTGCTGGAGAAGGATTTAGGTTTCCAACTACTGGAATTTGGTGAAGCAAGGATGTCTCCAAGGAAAATTCATGAGATCACAGAGGAATAACCTAAGGAGGAATTCAGTCTTGAAGATTTTTGAGCTTTGCAGAAGCAGATGCAAGATCTACGAGAGGAGTTGCAAAGAAAGAGTGCACCCAGAGAAGACTGAATTAATAGTGAAGAGTCTGAAGAATGAAGTTTCTACATTTGCTGGAAGCCATAGGCTAGAAGAATTGATCGATTGGATTAATGAGATGGATGAATACTTTGAGTATGAAGAATTTGAAGTTCGTGATAGAGTTCGGTTTGCAAAGACAAAACTGAAAGGTCATGTAAACATATGGTGGAGAGAAGTTCAATTGGAAAGAAATTGGAGAGGTAAAGACAAGATCATCAAATGGAACAGAATGGTTGAAAAGTTGGAGAAGCAATTCATTCCAGTAGATTATGAATTGGAGATGTTCAAGAAGATGCAAGGTTTAAGGCAAAAAAATAAGTCAATGCAAGAGTATACCGAGGATTTTTATAAGATTCTGATTCAAATTGGACATTCAAAAGCTGACAAGGAGAAAGTTGCTAGGTATATCTATGGCTTGAGACCTAGTATTCAGGAATAGTTACTTACTATTTGGATGACAACCATTACAGATTCTTATCAGATGGCATTGAAGATTGAGGAGAAGCTGAACAAGAAGTTTGAAAGAAGACAAAATAATAGAAACCGAGGTGGTAAGACTGATGACACAACTGCTGAGAGTAAGGTGGTAGATAATCCTAAGCAGACTCATGTAGGATCTAGCATTAGTCAAACCACTAAGGATTACAATCATGGGTATGGAAGAAGAGGAAGAAGTGATTTCACTGGTACTTATTTTCAGTGTGGTGAGAAGGGACATAGAGCCTGGTCATGTCCTCAAAAGAACTTCACCCTGACTACTGAGGAAAACTCGGTGAATGCTGTAGAAGAAGGAGAAGTTATGATCACTAGAAGGCTGGCTGCATGTATTAATGAACCAGTCCAGAGAATGAATCTGTTCAGAACCAGATGTAAGTGCAAGGATAAGGTATGTAATGTCATAATTGATGGTGGCAGTTCTGAGAACTTTTTTCAGAAGAGATGGTTAGTAAGTTAAATTTGGGAAGAAGAAACCATCCTAATCCTTATCAGATTAGTTGGATACAAGATGTGTCTAAGGTTAGGGTTGAGGAACAATGCCTTGTTAATTTTAAGATTGGATCTTATTATGATGAGATATTATGTGATGTGATACAATGCCTATGGATGCCTATCACATGTTGCTCGATAGACCCTGGAAATATGATAGATATGTTATGTTTGATGGTCATGCAAATACCTATGATGTAAGGCAGGGTGAATCTAAGCATAAACTTCTACCTTTGTTGAAAGTAGGGACTAAGGGATGTGGAGTTATCACATGCTGCCTGGATAACAGTGACAAACATGCGGAAAAGAGAATTGATGAGCCTATGGGTAAAAGGAAGGAGGATATAAAGAGAGGAGAGAATGAAACCTCTAAGGAACTCATAGAGATTAAGAAACATATGACACTTTTGGCTAGGATAGTGCAGCATATGTTGATGCTAGTGACATAGAGGGATGCTGATGATAAGTTGATCAGTCAATCAGATGAGAAGGTGGTTCAGCAAAACACTGATAGTATCAAAGGTACCAAGGATGATCGATGTCAACTACTGTCAATTGCAAGTAAAAGATATGAGGAAAGTGCAGGACTGATGAATTTGTCGAATAGGATAATGGATCGATTCAAGACGGCATGAAATGAAGGGCAAGAGGAGATATGGGTTAAGAACAAGTATGGAATACCTGTTCTGATTCCCTTAAGATGTTCATGATTCCTTTATGAGAACATCTTCTTTACCTGGGGTATTTGATTCAGGAGCATCCTAGGATCCTTGGCAATCCTTCTCAACCAAAAATATGTTTTCTTTTATTCTCTAGCTTATTTGGAGACTGCTTGGTGAAACACTTTTTTTCTCTGTTGCTCGGGTCATGTCACTCGGGCATGCTTGGTTTTCTGTTGCTCGGGTTTCTATCACTCGGGCATGCTTGTTCCCAGTTCATTTTCTGATGCTCAGGTTTGTCTTATGTTGCTCGGTGATGCTTGGCCCAAGTCACTCTGTTGCTCGGTCATCCTCTGCCCGATTTATTTATTCAGAAGTTGGATGTGGTGGCTGACTTTTGCATTTAATTTTGATTATGAAATTTATGATGGGTCTCTCATTGGGGATTTTGTGGACATAAATATGGGTCGGGGGTTTCTCCAATGATTGTTTTTGTAGGCTGACCTATTGGTTTCCTTTTGTATTTAAGTTGTATTTGTTCTTAGCTTAGGGATGAGATGGGGATCAGATTTAGGAGGGTAGATCAAGTATTGGATTTGAGAAACTGGATCATGAATGCATCTGTTGCAAAAGATCTGTATTAGATCTTAAATCTATCTTTGTAATTGGCTGTAATCAGGAAGGTCTTACAGCCCGACATGTTGAATGTAATTGATATTTTGAGATAATATATGAACTGAATGTTGATTATATTTTTGTGTACCTGGTTGTTTCCGCTGTGGTGGTTATTTGTTGTAAGTTTGGACAATCCTTCATTGGATCCTCCATACTTGACTACGTCAAGTAAAAAATAGGAAGTGATCAATATAGTATTAACCCCTTTAAAATCTAGTGATCAATCTAGTATTATATCCATGGAGGTCAAAAACTTTCCACAAGAAGAGGGTGAGACATTCGTAGTCCTCATATGAGAGCCTAGACATAACCAAGAAAATATTTGAAGAGACAAAAAATAATCATCTAATCTCGTAATAGTGAGAGCATCTAAATGTAAAATATTCCCCAATATAATGCTTGAAGAAAAAAGAAAGAAAGAGAACTTGTGCAAAAGGTACCCTTAGGTTACAAGATAGTTGGATTTTGGTATAACTTTAGGGGTAGATGAATGCATCACTAAATTAGATACCTAGATATAAATAGCTACTCACTGGGTGCAGTCCATATGTATTAGAGGTATGTTTTGTAAACATCAATTTCAATACCCTTGTTCATATTAATTTTGGAGAGAGAATGAATTTTAATTAAAAATATGTATAAAGGTGGCTTAATAATATTAAGGTTAATGAGGTCTAGCAAGTCCAGGAAAACAAGACTCGATCTCATGAACTTCTAGTTTTATAACAAATCTAAGTGTAATAAGAATACCAAGGATTTAAATATTGGAAATGACCCTTCATCACAAACTTTGTATCAAATGTTACACCAAATTGAATAATATTAAAGTATAATGAAAGGAGATATGCCAAATTTGCAAAGTGATGACTCAAGAATTATTCTCTTGGCATGAATTGTCTAGATAACATCATGGTAAATACTATCACTATCTAACTTTGATCCAAAACTTGAAGGTATGGGCCCCAAATGCTACAACTATACAAGAGGGTAGACATGATTGATGAGTGAATTGAGATCTTCAAATTACCATCTTTAAATTAAACAATATTATTTATTTTGAAGGGCACTAAGAGTAACATATTACTTGGTTAGTCTTGACTCAATAACTATAGTTAAGCAAAAGTGTGAGCCATAGAAGAAGACTCACGAGTAAACATATGAAGAAACAACACCAATTTTCTAATCTCCATAAGTAAGAATCACCTCGAATATTTTCTTTAGAAATGTTGAAAGATAATTTTTCCTCAAATTAAGTTGAGTATGGTTATCGCAAAATGAAAATCTCACTATTTATAGAGACCCTAATTGAGTGAAACATAAATATAATATCATATATAAATACAAGAATGATCTATAATATATCTTAATACCCTCAAATAGCTCACCAATGTGCATTTCACTAACATCCTAACAATTCAAAACAAAATCCATTTAATGAATACATGTATTACAATCCTTATAAACATGGGTTAGTCATAATTAAGAAACCTAAGAACATAACAAAGCTTAGGAATAATGAAAATGAAGAAACATAAATTGGACACTAACTAAAACACAAAAATTTGGTGTCAAGAAACCATAGAAGGAGAAAAATTATAATTTGGATGAGAAAATAACTCTTCAACTATATTATTAATAAATAAGCATAATCATGAAAAATCTATGTAAGAGTAATAATTTGACCTTTATAACTCATGCATGCCCTACTCCATAAGTTGCTTAAAAAATGGCTTAGATTGCATAAAACCACCTACAAATGAAAGTAAAAAAGAGTGTCAAACCCAATGAAGGGTTTCAAAAGAATCCTTAATTATATGCTCTTACATCCCCTTCTCCCCCTTCGGTCTCCAAAAAGGTTGGTAAGCCTTCCCCCAGAGATAGAACACTGAAGAATATCACATTTGAAGAGGATGCTCCTAACTCCCCTATCGGTGTGGAGGAGTTTGATGCAGGTGGGGAGAATTCCAGTGAAGGTGTGAATTTCAATGAACTGGACAATTACAGTAGAGAGGCATCCTTTAGGGTTCTGTAGAGCGCCAAAGATGGAACTTTGGATTTCTACAGATCATTAGATGGGTCTTCCGTGAAGTCAAAGAAATCAAAATCGAGCAAAGGTATTTTACTAGTAAGATGGAGTTCTTGGAGGCGCTTGATGTGGGAAAGGACATCACCTTTTATGATAATTTGAAATACCTTACTAAAGCTGTGAGTGATGTTGAAGCTATGACTACTAAATTTTATGATAAATTTGGGGCCATTGATACTAGAGTTTCTAGTATAGAGTCCACCTTAAAGATAATTGTAGAGTAAAGCTATAAAATTCTAAAATCCTCTAAGGAGCACCTGAAAATCCTTGTGGGGAAACTTGAGTAGATCAATCAGGATAAAGAAATTGTTGAGGTGGAAGGTGACAAGGACACTATCCCTGAAGAGGTTTCTAGACCATGATGTCTAGTTCTATCTAGTGCTGGTTTTTTGTCTGTGTCTGTATGATGGTCTTTTGTTGGCTTTTGGTTTTGTGTTGGATTTTTCTCTCTTTGGTGTCTTTAGTAGACGGTTTAGTTTTTTCTGATCTTTAATGCTTATCTTTATGTAATGTTGCTGTAAAGGGTTTCGGGTCCCTTCAAATCATGTTTTTCACTTAATCAAAAACAAATAGCCAAAAGGGTTCATGTTTCATGCCAAACACATATAAATTGTGTACATTGGTTTCACATGAAAATGCTTACACTTGTTGAAGCATTCACTGGGGAATAAAACATCTAGTACATTTATAAAAGTGAAAATATTATTAAAGTAGAAAATTTTCATTTTTTGAAACAACATGCACATTTCTTCCTCAAGATGATATAGATCACCCTAAGTTTTCAACAATTTTTTTATGTATTGTCCGCAATGTGCCATATTATTGAAATTACACCATGTCACATGAAAGAACACCTTGAAATGAAGAAAAACTACAAATATCATGTTATTTTAAATAGAGAGGTACCACAATTTGATGTTGGGATTGAAAGCACAACTTTTAAGAACATAAAATTTGGTATAAGAGGATGTGGATTCCATGGTTTGGAACAACTTGGATGTGGGGAATCACAAATTCAAACTCCTCCACTACAAATTACAACCCTTTTCCATTATTTTCTTGCATCAACTATACTCACCCTATTCTCCTTTAACTTATCATATTGAATTTTAGCTAGGTCTTCATCCATGTAGGTATTCTCAAAAAGAGATAAAATGGTGATCTTATATCTGAGTATTTAGATTTTTTCTTGAAGGTTCTTGAATCTAATAATGAGAGAATTGTCATAAAGAAGGCATTGCCCTATTTGGCTGGATTTCAATTTGTTTTAAGTTGTTGTGCAAAAATTCCAATGCCAAGTGAAATGGATTATACTATTTGTTTATGCCTTCCACCTTAAATTAAAGGCCTTTAAGTTCCTTTGTCTCTCAAGTTCTTTATTTTAGCTTGAATGAAAGCATTCATAATAGGTGGTGGTTTTGAGTTATAGTTTTTTTTAACAGTTTAAGATTATTTTGTATCAACTAATTCAGTTTGCACGTAGACTCTTTTTAATTATATTTTCTAGTTGAGATGTCTAATTTAAGAGTTCCAATAACCATAGAAGCATCTTTTCTAGATTGAACATAAAATATAAGCATCTATGAAGTTTCATTATTACTTGCTTGGGATTGGAATTTTATCTATTATTCTAATATTATTTTTGATAGATTTGTAAAGAGTTTTGCTTGGGCATCAATTGCCATCTTTGATTCCTAATCTATTCTAAATAGGTCAAAGAAACAGATTTTAAAAGAGATTAGTTTGTTGCTTGATCTTTTATTAGCTTCATTTCTCTTTAGTCGTGGAATTATTTACCAACCAACTCAATCTTAATTTGTAATAGATCTTTGAAGCTCTACATTAGGTATGTTAAAACCATATCATTTCCTTGGGTAGGCTTTCTAGCAACTCTCTTCATTTGGGCCCTTTGTCAAACATATTATAGAGAAATTTTAAAAATGGAAAACTCTAAAAATAAAAGCAAGAATTTTATCAAACAAATTAAATATAATTTTCTCTATGAAACCTTACATTGATACTATTAGGGACTTTAGATATTGGTCTACTTCCACGAATTAACTTGTGAGATTTTCCTATGTGCACTTATTATTTGTAAAGATCTATATATTTTAACACACACAAACAACAAGAAATGAATCTAATAAATTATATAAAAGGAGAGCTAAAAGTTCCATTTATATCATGTTTACAATATGTCTTCCTTTAAGTTGTGGCACGTCTTAACATAAAACTGAAAAATAAAACAAATCTATAATTCTAGATACAACCTTTAACTAGTAAATATAATTCACAATAAAATTAAATCTATTATAATAATTTATAAGCATACAAAAATTAAAACACAACACAAATATATAATCAAATTATACGTCACCTAAGTTTAACTATTAAAATTTTGAAATAATAACAATCTATACAACATAACATGCTCTAACTTTTCTCCACTAAAATTTGAAAACGTGAATCTATAATAATTCAAACTACATAAATAAAAAAGAAAAAGAAAAAAGAAAAGAAAAAGTAAAACTAAATATTAAGATCGATTTTTCTTCATTTGTGTGAGTTTGGGCACTTTTAAAATATTTATAGTACATTGTTTCTTTGGCCTTTTTCTTGAATGGTGTAAAGCTAATTTATCATTATGTTATGAAATTTTTTTTTATAGTTTTGGTAAAAAATGGTTCTAAATGAGCCCGACAAGAATCAAGTCTAGGATTTTGACATATTGAGTACAAGACTTTTGACACCAATGAAAAGAATGAGCCCACTCGGGATTACCCAAGTCTTGTCGAGTCCAAGGCTCCCAACACCAATAAAAAGAATGAGCTCACTGAGGATTAAGTCTTGTTGAATGGAAGGTTCCTGGCACCAATAAAAAGAATGATCCCACCAAGGATTTAGTCTTATTGAATGCAAGGCTCCTCAAAAGAATGAGCCCATCAAAAATTACCTTGTCGAGTCCAAGACTCCTAACATCGATAAAAATAACAAATCTACCAGGAATTACCTAAGTTTTGTTAAGTGCAAGGCTGCAAACACCGATAAAATGAATGAGTTCACCAAGGATTAACTCTTGTTGAATGTAAGGTTCTTGGCACCAATAAAAAGAATGAACCCACCAAGGAGGAAGTTTCATTGAGTTTAAAACTCCTCACATCAATAAAAAGAACGAGAGAACAACCATATTCAAACAACTTTAATAAGATCGACACCTTTAGTCAATGGCTTTCAATGGTAAATATCAACTTAAACTCATAATTTAATTTATTTATTTTTAATTATCTATATAAATTGAATAGCACATGAGCTACCTTTCTATTCCTACTTCTATTGTTTGTTTATGTTGTTTTCTCTCAAAATAAAAATAAACTTAGTTTTGTTTATGCTTTTCTCTATAGTCCAGTACACATGATATCCATATTACCATAATGCTCATACAAAGCGTATTTCATATATTTAAGATTTCTTGTATAATTTTTAAAAAAAAATTATAAAAAAATTAAAA
Organism: Thuja plicata; assembly: GCA_018584345.1. NCBI lineage: Eukaryota > Viridiplantae > Streptophyta > Pinopsida > Cupressales > Cupressaceae > Thuja > Thuja plicata. The sequence goes on along the minus strand of MU216888.1, from coordinate 26,494 downwards.
TATTAAGCAAAGCCCACATTAGGAGGATATCCATATATTAAGTCTTAATATATGACACATAAGATTTGGACACGACTATTTTTTAAATAATTTAACTTAATTAAATAAATAATTTATAAAGATTCGTAAAAAAGGGATTGGAGAATTGGCAAGCATAGAATATCTTAATATTCTTAGTGGAAGAATGGATTATGAGCACAAGTATTAATAATATGACTTTGCTTGTCATATTTTTTTAATAATTATAAAATATTTATTACTTAACATGGGGTTTATAGAAGTTCAAATCTAAAGCCTACTAACTATCGAAGATAAAAAAAAGCAATCTTCACTATAAGAATATATACATTAATTTTTGCCCACCATTAAAGGATGTTTGAATATTTTAATGCACTTTACAATCATTAAGGGATACATGATTTGAGATCATAGTGTTGGATTTTTCTCTAGTTGGCTATTGCTATTCCCTTACTTTTAAAAATAAAAATTGGATTTGGTGTCCACTAGGAAATAACATCATTGTAAGGGTTTTAAAACATAAATGTCGTCCATGAAGGGGAGATATTCATATTATACATTAAGTACATGGCTCCACCAATGTTCCTTGCTTTTGCAATACCATTAAGTTGATGGAGACACCAAATCAACTTCTATCTTACCATCTTTTCATAGCTTTTTGTTTTTTTACATTGTTATACACTTTGTATGTGTGTTGTATTTTGGTTGTTTATTTTGTATGAAATATAATTATATTTTCAATAGGTTTTCATAGTTTTTTGTTTTTTTACATTGTTATACACTTTGTATGTGTGTAAAATTTTGGTTGTTTATTTTGTATAAAATATATTTATATTTTCAATAGGTTTAGAATGGTATGAGTGGTGTTATGATATAGAGCTTGGGCCAATTTCATTGTATGTGCCAATTTAATTGTGTAAGTAATTTTGAAGAAGAAAATTTTAAGTTTGTTTTATTTCTAAATTTTCAGAGATAGATAAGATTTATAAAAGTTTGATTATTATCTATTTTATTCTAACATTTTGTTACTGTGTGAGAGAGATAAAACAACAATTTGGTGGAGATACTTTTAAGCAAAAAATGAAAGTAACAATTTAGGTTGGATATGAAAAAGCATTATATTAGCTAATATAGTTGAAAGCTATAGATTCGAACAAAAACAAGTTACAATAAGAAAAGAAAAAAATATTGTTTTCCAAGAGTACAAAGTACATGATCTTCCTTAATGAAATTAAACATTGTTAGTAGAAACCTATTATAATTTTAGCTATATTTGCCAACTGAACTACACTTCTAGTGATTGTGTCTAAACCTTTGAATTATTGTTGTAATTCTCCTAAGACTTTAGAAAGTGTTGCTTGTTGCAAAATTAATAAGAGAATAAGCCATGCATAGTCACTTCTATTTGAGTAAAAGTGTCAGGAATGATAGTTGTACTCAGAGCATCCAAATATATAAAAAGATGTGTTGATGAAAAGATTATGAGATTCCTAAAAGAGTTGATTTCTATTTTACTTTTCTATTAAATATCATTGGAATAATAGTCATGACTGTTGTCAAATTTGTAGAGAAAATGAGTAGAAAGAGGTAGGAGTTTTAAGAAATGCATGAAAATAGGTGAGGTGGCATGCTATAATAGACAATAGTAAAAATTTTAAAGCAAACAAAATACACAAGAGCACAACTCACAAATAAAGTAGCATCAATAAACTCGTCTCATGTTGTAAAGGATGCAATGAAGTTTTGGGGGCTCCAATATAAACATCAAATATCAAAATATTATATTTAATCATAATCTGAAACCTATAAATGAAAAGGTTCCTCTAATAGCTAAGAGTGGAAAGGTGGTATAAGGACTCTGATAGGATTATTGGATGCTTATGGAGTATGTCCAACCTCCACAAAGAATTGGATAAAAATGAATGTAATTCAATGTTTGATAATATAATAGGAATGGAAAACTAGGCAAGATAACAATGAACACACTCTAAATAATATAAAAACAAAGTGTTGGATGCTTGTGGAGTTTGTCCAACCTCGACAAGATAATTGAGACAAAAAAAATGTATGTCGAGGTTTGCGAACCTAACAAGAATGTCAAAGTAAGTAGGACAACAATGAAAACCTCTAAATAATAGAAAAAAAGGGATGAGAACATGATATTTATTTAAATTTATAATTTTAGTAAATTATATAGTGTGTAGGCCAAACTACTATACATAACAAAAAAATGATCTTTAAAGAAAATGTGAAAATTGTACTCCAATCTAGATTGAGAGATGATTTACAATGCAAAAGTGAATGTTTATTTGTACAAATTCAAAATCCATCATAATCCCAAGAGAATTTGGATGGTCATCATATTAGAATTTTAACTTATCCACTCAATATAGATCAAAATACAAGAGTGGTCTTCAAGATATACCAAACTTAGAACTAGGTCATATGTTTTTTTTACCAACTTTAATTTGTACTTTGATCCATCTAGCTAGGCCAAAATATATTTTAGAATAAATATTTACCATAGAAGAAAGAATTCGAACATCAAATTATCACTAGAATGAGGTCCAAGAGTGCAATCCATAAGAAGTCTTCCTTCCTTGCATGAGAAAATGAATTCTAATGATAAGTGAATTTTAAATAATGAAAAATATCTATCCATGTCAAATGAATTCTTGGGAAAGTCTAAGATTGAAATAAGGTTTGGCCACCACCACACAACTCATATTGTTCCATTTAGTGAAAGATTTTATAAGAACCTTATGTGAATAAGTGCAACAGCTAACAAGAATACTACAACCAAATCCTCACATCTTACCACAATATTATTTAAAGATCATTATCAAAACTAAAATAAAGGCACAAAATTTGAACTCTAAACACATAAATAAAGCTTATAAACAAAGAAAAGGAATCAAATATTTTTATTGATACAAGATCTCTTGTAGAAAAGGGACACTCCCACATCAACTACTTGTAAATAAAAGAGTGAGCTCTACTCATGAAACTTCTAAGAAATCCTCAAATTTGTAGTCATAGGGGCTAATTTCAAATGCTAACAACAATGCAACATCTTTGGTACATGTATTCTTCTATTTACCAAATACCTCACATACTATGCGACTTAAATTCTCTTGGCGATGGTCTTCTATAATATTTTCTCTTGTTTCTTCAGTATTCTTCTCTTCTACTTAGTTGAGTTGCGCTTACATTTTCTTCCTCTTTTTCAAAATTTATATTTAAATTCAAATATTAACTACATTGAGGATATCAATTTTAGTAACTCTTTCTCATTGGCATTGAATTATATCTTCTTTAAGACTCTACATGGTTCTATATTATTCCAACACAACTTATTAAATATTACTCAAGGAAATCTTTCCTTTTGGAAATGTGTACAAATCACCTTCTGCAAAATTCCCTTTTCTTCTTCTTAAAAATTCATTATAGTTATAACCAATTCTCGATATAAACTCTCTAACCTCCTAATGCATGATATGCATGTATGTAGAAACTTCCACTACCGCAACACTCCAAATTGGAGTTTCCATGTACCCTTGAACTTTGATACACCCCTTGTACTACACCATACACTTCTTCTAAAGGTGTCTTTACAATGCTTTGTTTTAATAAGTTGTTGCACAAGAAAAGTATTCTTACACCACACAAGATCCTAAAATTTGGGATGATCTCCTTCAAAGTATCTCATTAAATTCCTAAAGCTTACATTCACAAACTTTATTTTCTTGTTAGTGTGAGGGTGATAAGACGATGTCAAATCTTTTTTAGTTTAAAATAGACATGTCAACCCAATAAAATATGCATTTTTTTTCTTTTAAGTGTTTGGATGTCTTATACATAACATCATAGATTGGGTGGTTATAATATTGAAGAATACATACAAGACTAGTTCACTTAGAAATACACATTTGACTCATTAATTTTTTCGAAGTATCCTAGCATTGATCAACAACCAACAATGAGAATAAATTTATTTGTGCCTAATATATATTTTAAAATATTAATTCAAATTAAGTAAGATATATGGATGCTTATAGAGGTAATACAAATGAAAATGATACAAAATACGAGGAATTTTGTTCTAATCTTTGCAAGCATTGGACTTTTTTCAGAGGTAGATAAGTTTAGAAGTCCACTTAAGTGCCTTATTTAAAAGCATATTATTAATTCAAAGGGATTGAATATGGTCTAATAGGTCCAATGCCATAGAATATATACAGGTCAAGATATTTCTAAACTCCCTTCTCACAATTTTTTGAATCAATGGTTGCACAATGTGTGGGGTAAAAAACTTGGTTTTCAGTTTTCATACTGTAGAATGCTTCATAAAGGGTTGTATTTAATCCCTTTTACAAACCTGAATAGTCAGAAAAAAGTTATTAAAAGAAAATTTTGGAACATCGGTGCTTGTTGTTTTAGGACAATTTCATGGTCTCCCGAGGCTACCTAGCAAGAAATCCTAGCACTCTCGTGCCCTAGGTAGCTTATGGTTTGCAATGTTCCCCCTTTTATCTAGAATTTAATTCCCCAAGCCATGGAACCCAATGGAAATATGATCAAAATGGATGAAATTTCCTCCTTTCTTCTGCATATGGATGCGAGGGTTTTGATATCTATTAACCCTAGTCTTGACATACCTAGAGAGATCAAGTTTGATTTGGATGATGGCATGGTGTTATGCCCTTTTGTATACCCAGGCAGAATTAACGCCTTCTTTATGTGTAGGGGAGAGGGCCACATAAGGCATAATTTCTCATTGCTCAATAATAAACACAAGCACTCAAACCCTAAACCAACTAAGAGGCCATCAGTGGCCCGAATGATAAGGCTTAGCTAAAAGGAGTGGTAGAACCTAACACTCCTAATAACATTCCTTCCCAAAACAATATTTTTGATTATCTTTCAAATAGAGCCTCCATTGTGAAGAATCTTGATGTTATTAAAGAAGCCATCAACATAGCTAACCATTCAAAGGAAATAAATTCCACTCTCATTTCTGCAAATAAGGGTGGAACTCTCCCTAACTTGGGAAATCTTCCTTCCATTGAGACCCTTAAGTTTGGTCTTGATGAACATTCCATTCGCCCCAAACATAGAAGGCTCGATGCCCAATAGCTAGCTATGGAGAAACTAAAAATACTTTCTAATACTAGCCAGAGGATTAGAAATACTATCAAAGTTGGGCTTGCCATTGATGAAGCCCCAAGAAATGTGGCTAACACAACTAAGGACCTTGACACTATTTTCTCCCCTCTCATGGAGGGAAATTAAGCTCTTGGTAGTGGTGCCCCAGATATTGACAGAGTTTTGGAGGTTTCTGGGGGATGGGATGATAGTAAGAAGGTTACTCATGATGCTCTGGTAGACACTGGTAGAAATGAGGATGTTATTGATGCTCTAACTATGACCTATAATTTTGATGATTGTCTCTCCAATTATTCCTTGGTGGTCTTCCCCCCCAATCCTAAACCTTGCCAAGGTCTGTGAGTAATGTGGGCCCCACTAACCAAGGAAGCATCCTTGTTCTTAAGGGTGAGAAGATGGGATTGGGGTTGATGGTCAAAAAGTGGAATTCTTGAGACCTATTGGGAAAGAGGCACTAGAAGGAGAGATCAAGGATTGGGCCACTATCCCTTGTAAGGAAACTCACGAGGTTGCTAATCTATTTGATTATGTGGCTCATAAAATGAGAAGGAAGCCTAGAGCCAAGAAGGTTGGATTAGTAGAGAAGAAGTTGGATTCTCCAGTGGAAGTTGAGAAGTCCTCAGAATGTAGGACTAAGACAAAGAGGGGAAGGCCTATTGGTTCGATGGCCTGCAAGAAGGAAAGAAAGGTCCCCAAAAAGCAATTACCAAAATGTTACAAGAGCTTCAAGGATTCTATGGACACCAACTCTTAAGTTTAGATGGAGTTTAAGTGTGCATATTGGAATTTTAGGGGACTTGAGTCCCCCGATAGGAAATATATCATTAAGAGGTTTCTAATGATGAAAAAAAATATTGATTTGCTCTTGTTACAAGAAATAAAAGTTGTTAACTTGAATCTTGATAGTAACATGAAATATATTTGGAGGGAGGCCAAATACTTCACCACCAGTCATTTCGAAGGAAAGGGAGGGGTTTTTGTATTGGTGGGTCCCAAGTGGAGAAATTGCATTGTAAGATGGGGTTTCTCACCCTGTAATCGATTGGTGTGGGTCATTTTCAAAGTTGATGAGGCAAAATTTGGAGTATACTTTGTATATGTTCCCAATAGTTATAGAGAGAGGGTGGAACTATAGAAATGGATCTTTTAGATGGAGGAAATAATATAGATATTAGGTGGGGATATTAACATGGTGGAGAGACTGCAAGATAAGGCTAGAGGCTATAAATTTGAAGAGAAGAGGTGTGAAAAGTTCTACCGGTACATAATGCTAAACAAACCCAGATTGTATGATCCATTGGCTGATAATAAGGCAGATAACAAAGGAATATGGTTCACTTGGTAAAACTATCAGCATGGAGAGAAGAGAATCTATCGCATATTGGATCAATTCTATGTGCACAAGGATCATTTTTTCTTCAAAAATGATGCTATTTACTCTAGTGTAAGGGTTGTCCCTTACAAACTTTTAGACCATCACCCCATTATTGGTGACATCTTCCATGTTGATAAACCTCCAACTCCCAAAGGTAAAAGGGATGCTTTTGCACTTAACACTAGTCTCCTGAATGATTAGGATGTAAGAAGTGCAGTTAGCCTTATTAGGCAGTACAATAAGTGGATGGTTAGACAAATCAATGTTATTGATAGATGGATGCATAAACTAATAGTTGGAAAGGGTTGTTTTAGGTGGTTGGGGGTAAAAAATCCAAAGATAATATGAGGATGGAGACAAAGCTTCATAATAACTTAGTCATTGTTGAAGATATCCTGCAAAATAAACCATCTAGTCAAGAGGCCAAGGAGATCCTTACTCAAGCTAGGGATTTCCTGAGGAAACTTCAAAATATTAAAGTCTAGGGTGCCAAGACTAGAGCCAGGTTGAGATGGATTAATCAGGGGGATAAAAGATATAAGTTCTTTTTCCAGGTCCTTAAATGCAAAGAGGATAAAGATATAATATATTGCTTATGGGAGGATGGAAAGAAACTTACTGGAAGAGAAGATATCTTGAAGGATTTTTCCTCCTTCTATAGTAAGTTATTCACATCGAAGGATGATGGGAAAGATATGGAGAGGGCTAGAAATAAGATCAGGAGCATCATTCCCAACAAAGTTAGCAAATAAGATGATAATTTTTTGAATAGATCAATCATAGTGGAGGAAATTAATAAATAAATCCTTTCTCTTAGTAATGACAAGGCTCTAGGGCCCGATGGCCTCCTGATAGAATTTTACAAAAATAATATCAATTGGATAGGGGAGGAGATCCACCAAGTCTATACTAAAGCTATTAATCATAGATTTGTAGGCAATGAAATTAACAGTGGATTGATTAAGCTTATCCCCAAGGAAGGTGAGAGATCTCTCATTAATAATTGGAGGCCTATAATACTCCTCAATGTATCATACAAGATATTGGCCAAGGTCTTAGCAAAAATAATAGAGAATATTCTCCCCCAAGTGATTAACCCAATGCAAAATGGCTTTGTCAAAGGACAATACATCCTTGAAAACTTACTCATCTACTAGGAAGTCATGAACTAGGACAAAGATTCTAACCAACAAGTATGTATGATGTTGTTAGACTATGAAAAAGTGTAAGATAGAATAGAGTGGAGGTTTATATTCATTATGCTGGAAAGTTTGGGTTTCCCCAAACTTGTCAAATGATTCAGACATTGACGAATGATGCCAAGGCATGGGTGGAAATAAATGGAAGTAGATCATAATATTTTGACCTATCTAGATCTATTAGACAAGGATGTCATTTATCCCCTGCACTCTTTGTGATTGCAATTGATGCTTTATACTTTCTATTAAGAGAGAACTCACTTTCTCCTAGATTTAAAGGAGTCAAACTACCTAATGGGGATGACTAAACCAATATAAAATTTGCAAATGATATGACTATTCTTATTGAATTGGAGGAAAATAATGTCAGCGAATTAATGCATAATTTGGACTTGTTGTGTGCTACCTCCAAGAGAAAAGTTTCACTTCCCAAATCTATAATGCTGGGGTGAAGTGATCACCCTCCATCATGGTGTAAAAAGTTCTCCTTAGCTTGGGGAGGACCCAACCATTAAGTCAAGCATATTGGTATTCCATTCTCCATCAATCTAGACCTGAGAGAGATGCTAGAATGGATAAAAGGGGATATAGATAAGAATATTGGTAAATGGTATAGTCATTATCTCTCCTTGGCTGGTAGATTTTAGGTTTGTCCCAATATTTTTTCCTCCTATACTGTCTACTATGCCTCTTCTTGGCTCTTTAATCAGTTCCAATTCAATTACATATAGAAGAATATTATATATTTATTACGGTTGGATGGAAAGGGGAACAAAAAGAGGCATGCGGTTAATTGGAAATGGTGTACTATTAGTAAATGCAAAGGTGGGTTGGGGCTGAAAGACTTGAGGACCTAGGAACTTGCACTAGTTGTTAAATGGATAGTAAAGACAACTCAAGGAGAGGATCCCTAGGAGGTCCTAGTTAGGTATAATATTTCTAGAGAATTCCCCATCAAAGGGTCTTCATGGAAGGGACTACATTTAAGTGATCTTATGGCAAGTATATTCTCAATTAAATTTGCAGGCTCAAATGTGTTTAAATACATCTAGAAAGGATGGGAAAGTGTAAGACTGCTAATAACTAACAAGAACATTATAGAAAAAATAAACTTATTTGTGGTGAAAAATCAATTTGGTGGAATCTGAAACATGGTGATAAACCATTGGCCTTGCTTCAAGGTTGTTATGCTCGGAGTTGGGTAGCCAAAGGTATTAGATAGCTTGCAAAAATCATTCAGGGTGACAATATTTTGATTTGGCAAGAGATATGGTAGAAGTTTTATATCCCATAGTCCCAATGAAGGACATATACAACGTTGAGGGATTCCTACAACTCTCTCTCCCTAGCTAGGCTTTGTAATTTTAATGACTCCTAAATGACCCTTTATAAATGGCTTGATGGATCTCCACTCTCTAGTGCTAAAGCATAGTACATTTATAGCCTCCTCACCGATAATAATGTGATATTTGAACATGTCAACTCCTGTTGGAATATTGACCTTGATTTCATGAAGTGATAGAAAATATTTGAAGGTATGTGGATTTGACTAGTTGAAACCAAGAAAAAGTGCTTCATGTGGCGATTCATTTTGCATAGATTACTGGTTAATAAGCTTAATGGGGAACCAAAAAATTTCTCTTTTTGTAAATCACCTGAATTTGTTCATCATATATTCTTTGATTGCTTGTTTTCTAAGGAGGAATGGGGTTTGTTTGGATTATCCTTCAAGGGTAATATTAAAATATTTGAAGTTCTGCGTAGATGCATCTTGAGCCTAATGAAACACTGTAATATTTTTTGGTCTAACTTGTCTATTGAAATATTGTGGATTATCTGGAAGCTTTGTAATGACAATATATTTGATGGCAGAGTTAGGCACCTTACTAAGTCTTTGTTGAGACTCATGTTTCATAACATTGTTGTGCAGGTTACAATAGTAATGAGGTTGAATGAAAGGAAGTTCAAAGACCTCCTTCAAGATGGGACAATGAGAATGTTCAAATGGGAAATCTCCGATGGCTATGTGTGGACCAGAACAACCCTAGATCGCTCTCTATTCGAGACTTCTCTAGAGAAATTCATGACAGAGGTTAAAAAACAAAGAGAGAAGGAAAGACAAGAGAGAGATGCTCTAAAAGAAACAATTCCACTCACTGCTATACCAGGTCTACTAGTGGTTGAGGTAGTTGATCATCCTTATAGGAACTTCATACAAGAAGACAAAGTGATGAAATGGATGGAGGGAAAAACAGGTTGGACTGTGTGGGTGGACAAGAAACTCAATGATAGGATCTGAGAAGGCCCAACTATTTTCATGCTTTTGTATATCTAATGTATATGGGTGTAATAGACCTATATATCATTTATTTATCTCATGGTGTATTAGACTTATATAAGTAACATTTTGAAAGGAATAATCATCGTACGACCTTCCTTTGCACACTCTATTCGTACGAAAATTAATTCACACCCATATGGTAGTAGACAAATCTTACGATGTTAGTTGTGTTACCCTCACCTCTCACCCATATGGTAATGTTATTCCCGTACGGTGATGTTATTTCAATCAACCTGTCAACCTGAACAATCGATTGCATTTACGTGCTGTCCCACACATATGGTTCCCACCGTACGGTAATATTTCACTATCTATACCTGTACGTGGTCTAGAAAATCCTCACACCCTATACTCAAGCAAGAAGCTCAAGAATACATCCTTTGGCCCAGTCGACTATTAGTTAACGATAATGGTTGTCAGATAACTACAATTATTCAACATTGTGGCCAATATAATTATACGCAACTGTAATGATTTCATCCACATAGAGAAAGTAATGAATTACTGATAATAAATAATCTAAATATCCACACAATAAATATAGATCTTTGATTACAATAAATTGAGAACTACTGACAGATTAGGGTGAGGAGTGACTCCCACTGAAACTGCAAAGTGCCAGAATAGGGAGGATCTTGCACCTCCAAAATGATAGACAGTGTTGAACTCCAATTGGAATTCACAAATACATAAGAAAAAAAAAACTCCACTATGACTACCTACAATGCCAAACATGACCTTGTAAAGGGCTCCAGGAAGTTACCCAAAGGGTTACAAATAGGTCAACATACATTATTTATTATTTTATTCATTTTGTCCCCTTTTATTTTATAACTAAATTAATTAATTAAATAAGTCCTTTATAATATTATTTAAATTTTGGGACCACTTATTTAATTAATTTAATTAAGTCACTTTATTAAAATTGGGGATATTACAGTCTTCCCGACCCAAAGATTTCTTGACCTCAAACAATCGCAAATGCAATCTTGGGAATCCTGCTAGGGGTGGAGCATGAATCTCTCCTATGATCATCTTCTTCATCTTTGAGTCTGGTACCAAATAGATACTATCATTGTAGTAGACGCCATCATCAACCACCCTATATCTAACATCTTGAATTTGTTTGTCCATAATTTGACAAGGAAAGGTGTTCTTGGAGTGCTCGACCAACAAATGAGCCCTCCAATCCTTGAAAACCTAAAACAACGAGCATATGGTAGGTATCTCATTGGTTTCTACATCCTTCGTGTTAAAATCATATGCCTGAATCTCAACATGTCTAAAAATTGACTCCATCCCTTTTGTTGAAATCTCTCTCAGACCGTCATTCGACATTCCTCTCAATACCACCCTCTTTCCATCTACTTCTAATGAGAATTTCATCCTCTTGAAACTCTATGTGTATTGGTCAAGGGTCTCCATCCATTTAATTCCCAGGATGACATTTGTATCATCCAAATCTACCGCAAATAAATCATATGTCACTGTGTAGTTCCTCAAGGTGATGCTCAGCTGCAGGACCACATGAGTGCAGGGTAGTAAAGTTTCTCCTGCCACCTTGACCTCAAATCCTTCATGCTCCATCGTGTGCAGTTATTTATTGGTGACAAGTGATGAATTGATAAAATTAAGTGTCTTCGCACTATCAAGCATGACTATGACTCACTCCTCCTGGAGTATGCCATGAACCCAAAATACGCTACATTCAAAAGTTGTAGAAAGTGTAGAAATTTAACCTCCCATTTGCACAAGAGTGGTGATCCTTTCATCATGATTAGTCTCTTCATCTTGCACTTTGGGTTCTTTGATTTCTTCCTCATCATTGGGTTCCACCTCAATGTAATGAATCATCCTCAAGTGCTAAGACAATGGTGACCTGATTCCAAAGGTTCCCTACAAGTGTAACAAGGCTTCCTCCTTCAGAGCTCTTGATGAGTGGCCTCATCTATCAAAGGTTGCTTCAAAAATGGCTCCTTGTCCTTATCCTCTTGTAGGAGATGTGGTTGGGGATGTGCATGACTCTTGGAGGACAAAGTAGCCATGTTACATGCCTTCATGTATGCCTCCATGACTGTGTTAGGGTTGAAAGCTTTGACCCAACCCTTGAGGGGTTCCATGAATCCATATAGGAATAGTACTACAAGTCTTCTCTCAGACATCTTAGTAACCAATACTAACAGCCTCTGAAATCCTGAAATGTAATCATCGACTTATCTAGTCTACTTCAGTTGTGCCAAATCCTTGAAGTTGAACTATGGATCCTTCCCATCAAAGAGGTCTATGAATTTCTCCAAGAAATCAACATATGATGTGACTTGGTTGTTGCTGAGGGTGACAATCCCATGGTGCCACCATTCGTGAGTGACTCCCTCCAAATGAAGTGTTGCAAATTGATTGCCTCATCTTCAGGCATAGGGTTGAGCTGGAAGTGAGTATCATCTTTCTGTACCCACACTCATACGAATGTCTTTTCGAACCCATCAAAAGTCAATAGGTTCATCTTTCCAATATTTCACTTGATGTCATTATTGTAATGGCCATGTCTCTTAGAATATCTCATCCTCAAATCAACATAGTCCTTGAAGGATAGTTTTGTGCTAAATCCGATATCAAACCAATCTTTCCTGAACTGATCTTGCATCTCGAAGAAAGTAGGCTCTTGTTCTCCATGTTGTTCAGTCCTTGAAGGAAATGTTGAAATCATAGGACATGTGTGGGAATGCTTTGTGTGAGGCCTCTCATTTAAAAAATTATCATTGTGCCCATTATGACCTCTATTTGTCCTTTCTTCGGCCAAAAGTCAAAGGGTTTTTCCAATTTGTTGTTGTCCCTTTGCCAAGGTCTCACCAAGTTGTTGTTGTCTGTTCACCAAGGTCTCACTAAGTTTTTTTGGTCCTCTTATTAGCTCATGTAGCAGTGTCATCATCTCAGTGCTTGATTCCCTCATCCTGTCTATTGACTGAGATCTTGTCCGCATCCAACGTTACCCAATAGGCTGGCAAGATCATTAGCTCTGATACCACTGTAATGTTCCAAAGGGAATACTCCCTATACAACCTTTCATTGCACACTCTGCCCGTACAACAATTCCTTCACACATGTACGGTAGTAGCCAAATCTTACAATGTTTGTTGTGTTTCCCTCACTTCTCACCTGTATGGTAATGTTAATGCCCATACAATGATGTTATTTCAATCATCTGGTCAACCCGAACAACCAATTGCATTCACGTTCGATCCCACACATATGGTTCCCACCGTACGGAAATATTTCACTGTCCATACATGTACGATTTAGACAATCCTCACACCATACACCCAAGAAAGCATCTCATGAATCCATCCTTCGGCCTAGTCGGCTATTAGTTAGGGATATTGGTTCTCAGATCAATACAATAATTCAACATTGTGGCCAATATAATATTACACAACTGTAATGATCGCATCCACGCAGAGAAAGGAATGAATTGTCGATAATAAATAACCTGAATGTCCACACAATAAAGATAGATCTTTGATTATAATAAATTGAGAACTACTGGCAAATTAGGATGAGGAGTGACTCCCACCAAAAATGCAAAGTGCCAGAATAGGGAGGATCTTGCACCTTTGAAATGACAAACAATGTTGAACTCCAACTGGAATTTTTAAATACATAAGAAACATAAAAATCCACTATGACTACCTACAATGCCAAACACGACCTTATAAAGGGCTCTAGGAAGTTTTCCAAAGGGTTACAATTATGTCAACGTACTTTATTTATTATTTTATTATTTTGGCCCCCTTTTATTTTATAACTAAATTAACTAATTAAAGAAGTCCTTTATAATATTATTTAAATTTTTGGACCACTTAATTAATTAATTTAATTAAGTCACTTTATTAAAATTGAGGACATTACAATATATATTTGTTTGTACAAGCTAAGATAATTGTTATACAAACTCTATGTAAGATATATACCTTATATGCAGTATATATCTGCAAAACTGTGATTCTCTCCATTGTGTTTTTTTTTGCATTATAAGTAATAGAAAAAAAATATCCTTTATCTTATGTGCAAGGTCTACACTATCTTTCCTATTGATTATATGAGCATAAGTTTTGTTACTTTATTATATAATTTTTTAGTTGCTAACACATTCATTGTGGTGAGTGTTAGGGGAGGTGTACCTCTCACTTTTTTCATCTAGTACCTTAGAGGAGTGGTTATCATGAGAATATCGTTCCCTTTAGGGTCACTCTTATTGTTTCTTTACTATTCCCTAATTGTCTTCCACCTTGTAGAGTGTGTCGGCTAGGAATGCATGCCACCCCATGTTCCTTTCACTCTCTTCTCCCTTGCATTTTTGCCAAGATGTTTCTTCCATGCATCACCAATATTAGGTGAAATTGCATATGACAACAACACCTATGGTGTATGTTGCATTATCATTGTGTGATTCCTTTCAGTTCAAACAATTGTTGGAACTACTTTTACTATGGTTTATCCATGCTAGATTTTGGGTATTGCAAGAATTTTCACCCTCTTACATCTTTATATAAGAATCACATGATCTAAACACATACTTAGAGCTGCTTGTAAGGTAGGGAGGCCATGACCTTATATTATGACCAACATGCATGAGAAATAAAATATATGTAGCATAAATAAAAACTTAAGGATATTATAATTCATGGCATAATGTGATGGTTAAATCATGACATTATTGTTATAACCACCACGGTTCACAAACCTCATTTTACTTGGTTATCGTGTACAATCATAGCTTTGGTTTCATGGTTGGTCATGGTGATGTTTCTCAAGGGGCCTTCTAAGGTATGGTCACGCTCTAGACTTTTGACCGAAGGAGATCTTTCATTTTTCTTTGGTCTAGGTCCTTAATCTTGTGAAGTCTATTCTACAACATGATGGAATTGATGATAAGGTCTTTTAATGCCATGTGCAATAATATAAGTAGATTTTCATATCAAGCTTGAGGATTTGGTAAATGATGTGCATGTTTATTTTACATTAAGGAGTTGGTTTCTTTTAGCCTTGTGGATTAGAGGGTGTTCTCAAAGCTAGGCTTGTTAATTTTGGTCCTATGTTGGTAAGGAGTCTTTCCTAGACGATTTTAACTCCTTTGTTGAGATGTGGAGATTGTTACAAATACATTTCAATATTACAACATGTGATAAACCATTTAGCGGTTTCACATCATGGTAGGATTCAAGAGGTTATGAGGGGGATCTCTCTACCTACCAATTTTAGTGACACTCTATCCTATTTTATAAAATATACATAGTTAATTAATGGTGTGTGTATTCTACTCGCATTGTAAACTATTAGTTCTTTTCCAAGAGAGGTGGTCTTATAGCAAAAAAAATGAAGTTACAAATTATAAAAGTAAGTGTTGTGTTTTGTACTCATAATTGTAAACATTCACAATTGACGAAATTATAAAAGCGAGTGTTAGTATTTTATACTCATAACTATAAACCTATTTACGAGATTCTTACTCATAAATATTAAACTATATACTTTTATATAAATGCTCCTAGATGTTTATGTGCTTCTCTACATGTGTCTAGTATTATGTGATTATGTTCTATTTTTGAACCTACACCATTGTCTTGATTTGTTGTTACTTTTGGATAGTGTAGGTGTCTTTGTTTTCAAAATGAGAATCCCCCACGCTACTAGCATGATTGCAAGGATCTATGGTGGGGTTGGTCATTAGGATAACTACTTATTGAACAAGTTTGAAACACCACACCAAACTCCACATCACCTTCTAACAAGGATAAATAATTGTGTCGCCACCCAATGGCCTTTCGAGCTCCAAAAGTCATCCCATCCCTTTCACTCCTCGTTGGCAGTGGGTCCCGTACAGCGTGGCGGCCACGTCATCTGTCAAATCATGTAATTACCCCGCGCCCACGGCAATCACATGGACCCCTCCAGCTGGTACAAACGCTACGTGGCGGGTCCCACGTCATGGCTTGAGAGTACCGATGCATGCATCCATCCATAACATTCTCGTTTGCATGCGCATGCGCATGGACATGCAATTGCATTTTAATTAATCCACACGCCCGCTAGAATGTTCTTGACGTGGCACGTGCGAATGGTTTATTTTGCCCAAACGTGTTTAATTCAACTAATCATTAGAGATCATAATGAAGTATACGTATTCCGCTTACGTGCGGGACTCTTCTACGTGACGTTGAACTTGACGGTCGCATGTGGCTGTCAGTCAAAATTTCCATTGAATGGTAATCATGGTACATATTGTTTTAGAAAATTGTGTGGAAGATTATGTAGGGACTACGGTTATGTAATGAAGCGTGGCCCCTTGGTGTGAGTCCAACTAGATTTAGCCTAATATTGTGACAAGTGTAGAGAGTATAAAAATCCACCCACCTAACACATGGAGCAAGATTAGTGGTAGAGTTGGTAGGGGAGATGACCTAATAGTTGAGTACCCTAACTTTGAGCTTCTCAAAATTAGGGGTCCAATAATCTTTATGTTTTTGTATGGGTTCATTTGAGGGAGGGTTATCTAGGGTTATCTTTCATTCTAAGAATTTTATATGGTGAGAGTTATATGTATATATTTTGTAAATAGGGGTTTGAGTCATGATAGCAGGTAAGAGAGCCAATTAGGAAGATTAATAATTTTATCTATAATGATATGTTTGCAGACTCTTTAGTAGTAGCTACGATAGCTTTCTATAACTCTTTTATTATGGAGGAGACGAGAAAAGGTTCTAGTTGTAAGAATGGATCCTTCATCTAAAAAAGGTGGCGATGAGCCTTGTAGAAAATTATTTGAAGGAATAAGATAGTGGAAGGTACACTTCCTTAAATATTAAGGTCATAGGCATGTTGAAATTCTAAGTCTGCCTTTCTCATGTGCCTATATTTGAAAATAAGAAGAGATGAAAACATAGACTTTCTTATTATGAGAAAAAGAAATAGCAATATCCTTTACATTATTTTATGACTTCTAGACGTGCAAAATAGCAACTCTATAAGGTTCCATAATTTGATAATGTATAAGGTCACAAGGTTGTATTTCCTAATAGAGTAATTTTGTAGGAAAAAGACCCAAGATGAAAGGGAATAAAAGGTTGTGAATCTAATGTCAAGCACTCTCACCTCTCGAAAAAGTCCTAAAAAGTGTTCCAAGGTCTGAAGTTTATTATACATGGATACTTTGAATGAGCAATGCTAGTGTACATAAGCATTTCACCTAAATGTCAACCTTGGTGAACCAAACACCAAAAGAAATGAACAAATTTTGGCTTGAAACTAGAATATCAAATCCACTTAAGCTAGTAGAGCAAAACCAAAGAAGAAGAATTAAGATCTCATTGGTGGTTGACCTTAGTAGAAGCTAATGAGTAAGGGCTAAAAACTTCATACAACCTAAGAATATATAATTCCTAATTTTGGTATCAATATTTGTCACAATTCTTTCCATTAAGCAATAGGTGGTTGCAAACCTATGTTATTAAACATAAAATCAAGAAAAATCTCCTTAGCGTACAAGATAGACAACATGTTTTTATTGAAAAGTTTAAACTTTTGTTGACAAGCTAACCAAGGGATTTTTTTCATGGAATAGATTCGATCTCTGATTGTATGAATACCTTTTTAATAAAGTTAGAGAGCTTTAATACCTAATGTTTCAACTAAGGGTATCATGGATATTGTTACAACAAGGGACCACCAAATGATATGGTGATATGGTCATTGAAAGAAAGAACAATTCTAAACTTATTTTTAAATCACATGATAAATGACTCAATTGCCTCAAAGTTCTTCCAAATTTTATAAGTCATAAAATATCTTTTAATTACTAGAGTCATCATGCTGAGAAGAGTGTTGAAATTAGCTCCTTGTTATACATTTACACGATAAGTTGAATCGATTAAAATGTGATTGCCAACAAAGATTTTCTAGGCCTCGAAGCTATCAATGACATAGGCTACCCATATCAAACAAAAAATAATGCTTTGTCTTGTAGACACCTAAAATTGTCTTCACTTAATTAAATAAATATTTTATTTATTTAATTATTTTATAATAATGTCTTCTATTTATTAAATAAATATATATTATTTATTTAATTTTCCATTCCAAAGGTTTTGAGCACTTCCTTTATATACTTAGACTGGTTGACATAAATACCATCCTTTAGCTGTGAAATTTGCAATCCAATGAAGAAATTAATTTCTCCAATCATTGACATTTAAAATTCTTTTTTCATCTCTTCTGCAAATGCCAAACTCATTTAATCATTTCCACCAAATATTATGTCATCCACAAATACTTCAGCTAATTGTAACTTGTCACCTTCAACCTTCAAGTATACATTGCTATCTTCATTTTCTGTTCTGAAACCAATCTTAACAAGATAAGAGTGTAGCCTTTCATACCATGCTCTAGGTGCTTGTTTTAGTCCATACAGTGCCTCTCGTAGCTTGCACACCATATCATTTTTCTTTGTCAATGCAAACCCATCTAGTTGCTCTATGTATACCTCTTCTTCAAGAATTCCATTTAGAAAAGCATATTTACCATCCATTTGGAAAACCTTAAAACTTTTCTAAGTTGCATAAGCAAGTAAGATTATTACCTCTTCAAGTCTTGCCACTGGAGAATGTTGGGATTGATGGGAAGTATGTACTGAGAGGGGAGGGGTGAATCAGTACCTCCAAAAATTTTGTATCCCTTTTATCAACTAACCTTTGTAATCAATTGTATATCCATTCAATCTAATTTATAATATCTTGCAGTGAGTTATATCAATTCATAACATTAACATACATGTGAACATTCATAGAAACATTCATGAAAGTAAATTGACACATAACACAAGATATGATACCACAGAAAACTTCTGTGAGGAAGTAAAAACTGCGGTGGGGATGACACCCACAAAATCTTCACTATCGGCAGATTGGAAGGCGCCGGTTAAGGCTTACAATTTGATCACTTCTGATGATATACCATCTTAGGAGTATCAGTGGAGACCTGTTAAAGTCTACTGTGTTAAGAGCTTTAGAAACACTATTGAGTGTGCACTCGGTTAAGAGATTTGATGTTGGATGTTTAAATCCACCTTCCTTGAAAGGATTTTTACACTTTTCTCCACTTGTTAGAATGATAAAAAATTACAAATTGACTTGGTAAATGCAATCTCCTATTGCTGATACATATCCTATTTAGCTCACATAAAAGACTATCACCTTAACTGTGATTGAATAATACCTCCGATTATCAGTTTCCTCTGTTCTTGGTTCTTCTAACCAAATCCTCCTTTTGTTGTTCTTGTTCTTGAAACTCTCAGTTTGAATCCATAGATGTGCTCATTATGTTCTCCTCTCTCTTTACATCATCTGTTCATTTATTATAATGAATGATTGCATCATCTATTTATAGATGGATTGACTTCATCGAGTTATGATAAAAACAATGTTAACTCTAAGATCAGGTTTACAACTTATACCTAGATCTCTTAGTCTATGTTTTTTAAATTAGTTAGATTGATTAAAGCACTTACATTCATGTATCTTGTCCGTAAAGAAATGGATTTAAAACAATTAAATATACTATAAATAGAATACACTGCTTTATCTGACGTGGAAGTCAGATCCACTTTTTGCGGGTTGCAACTGACTTTCGATTTTGACTGTCGGTCATGCTTGACTGTGCTTCAGTTTTGTTCTGTCGGTTGCATTGTATCAATCTTGTCGGTCTGCACTGTAACTTTCATATGAGGTTCCTTCGTCGGGTTCCACTTTATCCTTCTTTCATTTCATTTCTAGTTTACACACTAAGTTGTGTTGTCGGTCTTCTCTATACTCAGTCATCTTTGATGATCTCTTCATCTAATCTTCGGTTTGCTCTTTCCTGTCTTTCGGTGTAAGCTTATTGAAAGTGAAGTTTGCATACTAATGGAAAATTAATGTCATCAATCTCCTCCTTTGACATTAGTATAAAAAATTGATATGTGCAAAATATTAACAAAATGTTAAGTATATACAACATATATAATCCTTACTCATTTAATGACTCCCCCTATGTATATGCCGGTATAACTATACATATGATATCTTTTCTTTCTACATATCATTTTCCCATTATGAATATACATATAAATATCTACCTTTTGCCCATCTGAATGAATGAATGTACATAACATTTTCCCTTTTTATTTTGTACTCATATCATTTCCCCCTTTATTTGATATTATTGGCAAAGGTCTTTACCTTAGAGCTTATCAAAAATATGGGAATGTGAAGACTTATGCCTTCCATCATTTTCTCCCATTGCTCTTTAAGGTTCTCTAGAGCCATGTTCTCGAGTGTAACCTTGGAGTGCATATCATAGATGTTGTCGGCTAAATACATCTCTGGGGTTGCAATCAGTTGCCTTGCTGAACTGATGTGTTGTTGGAGCAGTGTTAGATTTGGTAAAAGTTGAGCTTGGAGCTCAGTTACCTCTTCCCTGAAATGTGTTTCTACCTCCCATAGCTCTTTCCTTAGCCGTTTTACCTCTATTATCTTTTTGTAATGCATCTTGACTGCATTGTCTCCATCGGTGGTTAAGCTTTGTGCACTAGTTGCTAGATCGGTATCCAGCTTTGCAATGTTATCACTATTCTCCTTAGTGAACTTTTCTATTGTGCTTAACTTTTGAATTAAGGCTATAGCTTTAGATATGATTGGATCCAATTCTGATATGAATTCTGATAGCTTTACCTTATTTACTGTGACTTCTTAGTTGATGTTCTCTATGAGCTTCTGTTGGTACTTCATCTCGGCTCTCTCCTCAATTGCCTTCTCAACATTAATGTTCTGAGTTGTGATTGCATTGGTGAGGGTAGCTAATTGATCAAATATTGGCTTTCTTTGATCAATGTCAACATCAGGTACTATTTGATGTAGAATGTCCCGTGTTGTCTCCAGTACCATGGAGTCCCTGTGCTATTTCTTTAGCTTCTCTTGCAATTCCTTCCTCTAGCATATATCTCTCCATATTCTTGTAATGCTTTTTTGTCAAGTGTAGAGGGGTCACACTTCTGTATTTTAATAATTTCATCCAATGTAATCTCTAACTTGTTCTTCTTTGTCTTCTTCTTCTTCTGTGACTCAGTAGAATGTAACACCATTGCCAATTTCTCGGCCTTTTCTATTGTTCTCGATGAAGTGACATGTTGTGCTTCTTTTTGCTGCTTAGCATCGGTTTCAGCTCGTCGGGTGTCTTCAGACATCTCCACATTCACCTTAGCATCATCAGTAACACTCTTGTCAGTTTCCTTAGGAGTACAATCTTTTGGTTTGTCTCCTTCATTGGTGTCTTTAGCTTCATCAGTTTTGGTTTCTTCATTCTTGTCTTGAGTCTCTATTGGAATAGTCCCAAAGGATAACTGAGAGGGGGGGGGGGGGGGGGGGANGGGGGGGTGAATCAATTATCAGCTACTTTAATTCTTTTCTTTACTTAGATATCAATTAACATAAATAAAATGCACATTCATATAACACAAAAGAGAACACAACAATTTTGGTTATGGGGAAACCAAATAGGTAAAAACCCTGGTGGGAATTATCACCCACAAAGAGCTATACTTGAGTATAATTATCCCTGTTAGGAGATCTTGCAACCCTGTTAGGAGTTGTTCTTTACAATGCAATAAGTATAGAGACCTAGTTAAAGGTCGGACCCTGTTAGGAGTCTTTTACAAGTAACCTTGTTAGGCGTGAGGACTCACTATCCAAAAGCTCATTGCTAAAATGGTGAAGGTTGAAACCTTCAGTAGAACAAATATACACTATATCTAATAGATGAGTTGTTTGAGTAGACCTGCTGTCTTGACCAGTTCTAATGAATTGTAATCTTATTTTGTTCCTTCACATAGTTCTTCAACTTATTCTGTCTGACTTTCTGCTCTCTTCTGTCTATTGTTTTTCACTTCATTTTTCTCACTTAGCGAACACAATTGAACTGCTATATGTATCTTCACCAAGGATAAGGTCATGACAGTATCTAAGAACACTTCATCAAATTCTTTGTCGGCTTAACTATCCACGCAATCAAATTTAGAACCGCGCAACTCAAACTGAATGGATGCAACGCTTCACAAAGTTGACTTCACAAATTTTACTCCAATATCATGATTCTATTAAAACACGCTTGGCACCTTTGTATAATCATCACTAACTCATAACTAAACATTAATACAACCACGCATATCATGAAGATAGACGCAACTCAAGAAATAATGTAATTACGTCGGCTCTTCACAGATAATCTTTAGTCTCTGTAACTGTCATAATTGATTAACATAACTCAACTGAAATTTCATATCTAACTCGGCGTGAATGCACATAGCATCTAGAACATGTATAAACCATGGAAATGAACACGCAAAGCTCCAGAACATCTTTATTGATAATTGCCTATAGAACACTGTTGTATATTATATGTTGTCATCAATGACAAACATACAATCAATTATTTGCACCGAAGCAAATCTCCAACAATCTCCCCCTTTGACATTGATGGCAACATATGATGTTATCAACTCAAAGTGTCTTCCTTATTTTTACAATCTTCTCAATATCCTCATCAAAAGTTCCTCTTAATTGCTGCTGCTCTGTATACTCCCCCAGAGTATATGCTCCCCCTTACTAATACTCCCCCTTTGATATCAATGACAAAGGGTGTTAAACACTACTAAGCATAGGTACTACTCCAGAAGTAGAGTAGTCAACCATTCATTAGTCACCAAGGACTGATGTTCTTGCTACAAATTCTAATCAAACTCAGAAATGGGAATTACTCCCAACTTCTCCTTGGGATACTCAAAAGTATCTTTTGATAATGGCTTTGTAAAAATATCTGCTAATTGTTCTTTAGTGCTCACATAATCCAAATTTACTTCTCTGTCCGCAAATTTTTCTCTTAGAAAATGGTATTTGATCTCAATGTGTTTTGTCTTTGCATGCATCATAGGGTTCTTTGACATATTGATAGTACTAGTGTTGTCACAGTGAATAATAATAGGATAATCAATCTGAATACCAAAGTCTTTAATCATTTGTTTGATCCAAAACATTGTTGAACAATTCAATGCTACTACAACATACTCAGCTTTTTCTGTTGACTGAGAGATACAATTCTTCTTTTTACTTGTCCAAGTGACCAATCTGTCTCCAAGAAATACTGCTCCTCCTGATGTACTCTTTCTGTCATCAACACAACTTGCCCAATCTGCATCTGTATATACATGAAGTTGTATATTCTCTGAGTTAGGATACCATAAACCATAGTCTATAGTCCCTTTTAAGTATCTGAATATTCTTTTTATTGACATTAGGTGATTTTTCTTGGGTTCAACTACAAATCTTCCAACAATGCCAACTGCATTAGAAATATCAGGTCTAGATTGAGTAAGATATATGAGTTTTCCAATCATAGACTTGTATAGGGTCTTGTCAACTACTGTGGAATAATCATCTTTAGAAAGCTTGCTTCCTGTTATCATGGGGGTGCTAACTGGTTTGCAATCTTCCATCTTGAAAGTCTTCAATATCTCCTTTACATACTTAGACTGATTTATGAATACGCTTTTGTCTATTTATTTTACATTCAATCCAAGAAAATATTTGATAGGTCCAATCATGCTCATTTCAAACTCACTTTTCATTTCTTTGGCGAATTCTGCACTAAGTTTGTCATTACCTCCAAAGATAATGAAATTAAAAAAAATAGCAATGAGTAGTAATCCTTCATCTATCTCTCTTATGAATAAATTACAGCCTACTGCTCCTTTTCTGAATCCTATCTTTGTTAAGTAACCATCAAGTCTCTCATACCAAGCTCTTGGGGCCTGTTTAAGTCCATAAAGTGCTTTCTTTAATCTGCATACCATGTCTAGTTTGTCTAAAAGTTTGAATCCTTCAGGCTGCTCTATGTAGAATTCTTCCTTCAAGTCACTGTTCAGAAAAGCTGACTTGACATCCATTTGATATACTTTAAAGTTCTTGAATGTTGCATATGCCAAAAACAACTTGATAGATTCCAGTCTGCTCACAGGGGCAAATGTAACAGTGTAGTCTATTCCTTCTCTCTGCACATATCCTTTACATACTAATCTTTCTTTGTTCCTTACCACTGTGCCTTCTTCATTCATTTTGTTCCTGAATATCCACTTTGTTCTAATCACGTTCTTTTCATGAGGTCTAGGGACCAGTTCCCATGTTTCATTCTTGATTATTTGATATAATTCTTCTTGCATAACACTTTTCCAATCTGAATCTTTGCACGCATCTTCAACACTTAAGGGTTCAATCTATGAAAGCAAGCATAGCTCTTCATCAGCAGTTGAACCTTTTGCTCTAGAGCTTGTCAAGACTTTTGCACTCTAATCTCCAATGATATATTCCTTAGAGTGGTATTTGGATGTGTATTTTGAGTTCGTAGGAGTGATATTTTCATCTGTAATCTTTGATTCTTCTTCACTTGGTTCAGGATTGTTACATGAAACATCAATACATTCAAACATTTCTTCAATAACTGTGCCCTTATATATGGGTCTAGGCTCATCTTCAATCATGGGAGCATAATCATAATATCTTTCTTGAATCATAAACTTCTCATCAATCTTCACATGAGTACTTTCAATGATCTTCTTTAATATTAGATTAAAACATCTATAGGCTTTGCCTTTAGTAGAGTAACCAAGAAAAATACCTTCGTCACTTCTAGCATCAAACTTTCCAATGCTATCATCTCTCTTGATGTAGCACTTGCTTCCAAAGATTTTGAAGTATTTTACAGTAGGTACATTACCAAACCAAAGTTCATAGGGTGTCTTGTCTGCGCTTGGCCTCAATTGTATTCTATTGATAGTATAGACTGTTGTATTGACTGCATCTCTCCAATAGGTATGAGAAACCTTTCCTTCAATCATGATAGTGCACATTGTGTCAAGTATTTTTCTATTCCTTCTTTCCACAATCCCATTCTGCTGAGGGGTTCTAGGTGCAATTAATTGTCTATTGATTCCATGTTCTTCACAATAATCATAAAACTGTTCATAGGTGAATTCTCCTCCTCTATCAGATCTCAAACATTTTATCTTTAATCCAGATTCATTCTCAACCTTAGCTTTGAACACTTTGAACTTCTCAAAAGTTTGAGATTTGTCTTTTAAGAATGCAACTCACATCATCCTTGAGAAATCATCAACAAACAAAATGAAATACCTTTCTCGGTAGTAAGATCTTGTTTGAGTAGGTTCACATAGGTCTGTATGTATCAGATCTAATTTGTTTTCTGCAGAGTCTTGTTTGCTCCTGAATGAGGTCCTCACATGCTTCCCCATCACACATTCCATGCACATGGTGTTAATTGGTCTTGCAATACTTGGAAGGTCTCTTACTGCCTTTACATTACTTATCTTGACTATGTTTTCAAAATTGATATGACAAAGTCTCTTGTGCCATAGCCAACTGTCATCCACTTTTGCAACAAAACAACTTACTTTTGAATTGAGTTGAAAGACATTACCTTTGGTCTTTGAGCCTGCTGCAATCACGTCTCCTTCTTTGTTGTTAATGATGCACTAGTTGTTTTTGAATTCCAACTGATATCCTTTATCAAGAAACTATCAAACACTTAGTAAGTTACGATGTAAACCATCAACCTAAAGAACATCATCTATCTTATTCTTTCCATCTAAGGTGATGGAACCTCTGCCTATGATAGATTTGGGAGTGTTATCTCCAAATCTAACCATGCCACCTTTGGATTTTTCCAAATGTACAAATCTGTCTTTGTCTCCTGTCATGTGGTGTGAACATCCGCTGTCAATGATCCAGTCAGTTCTGATGTCATCTTTTGAAACTAATGCTAACTCTTGTGTTTCATCTTCTTTGTCCATTTATTCAAGCATTTTCTCAATGTCTTTAATGGAAACGAAACCAATTTCATCTTCTCCTGAATCATCATCAGTTACACCATCTTTAGCATGATAATATTCCTTAGTGTACTTGGGCTTGTAATCTGATCTGAACTTCTTGACTCTTGTAGGACACTTGGATGCAAAGTGACCAACTTTGTTGCATGAAAAATATTTGAATGGTAGCTGTCCTTCATATTTCCCTTTACCTTTTCTTTCTTTCTTGGAAATCATAGCAATGATTTCTTCTAGTTATGTATCCACTTCTTCATTATTACTAGAGCTACTTATGGATTTCTTGCTATGGACTGAGGCTTTGAAAGCTGTCTCACTTTTGGGTTCTGTCTTCAATCTTGATATCTCAAATGCAAATATTTTGCTGATCAAAGTCTCTCTCTTGAAGTCTTTTGAAAATTGCATAGTCTCATCTA
>MU216882.1:30235-52791 GCA_018584345.1 Thuja plicata | reverse complement strand
AGTTGTTCTCTAGAAGGGTTACTTACTCTCCAGCTTCTCCTATGGAGGTGGGATCCCTTCCAAATGACATGGAGAGGAGTTATGCTGGGGGAAGGTGTTGTTATTCTAGAAAATCTCTATTACTCATAGCTGGATGGTTTTGGGTTCCATTATAAAACCCAATTCTTTTTTTAGGGCTATTTACTCCCATTTTTGTAAGCTTGGCCTTTGGCTTCCCTATGACATATATCTTTGTTTTGGCTATGGGAGCCAAGGAAAATACATGTTTAAGGTTATGGGAGCCTTTCAAAACCCTTGAAAGGTTGAAGGAGCCTTTCAAAACCATATGTGAGAGTTAGGCCTTCAGTGTTGTATTCTATTGGCTAGTATGAGCTTTGTATGATCTATGTTTTTCAGTTACTGATCATTTTTTGGATGTTGGTTGTTGTTTTTTAATGTTTCATCACTTGTAGATGACTATTTCTCACAAGATCTAGATTCACCTCAAAAAAAATTGTATAGGTTTTAGGGGATCCTTCAAACCCTATTTTTATCTTAATAAAAAATAAGTCTCTACATTGAGGATTATCATGATGTGATGTATTTATATGGATACAATATTATTTTCGATGTTAGAAATGTTAGTGTATTACATGTCAAAATCAATTTTAATTCCTATAAATATTGTGGGTTGGTATTTGATGTTTTTGATATGTTACTACATTATTTGCATTGTATGAAGTTCCTCTCAACTGTAATTAAATCATTGTGTATTCACCTTTGTTCCAACATATGCTATTAGAGGACTTCTAAATCTTGAGAAATGAAAAGGGTTCAATTTTGGCAATGATAAGAGATACTAATAGGAATATAGAAATCTATGAATGGAGGTAGAAGTTTGAGCTCTTCTTGATGAAACAATGGAAAGTATTACACTACTTGTAAGTGGCAAATAGTGAGGGATTCCTTATCATCCCATAGAATCAACTATGGGTAATTTTTGAATCAAGTCATAGTTAAGCGATATATTTATCCATCTCTAAGAAAAGAATTAAACATATATATCAAAAGGCATAAATAAAGATATAAAAATTACCTAGTAGGTCAAAAATTACACATAAGGTGTGGAGTTCAGGTTAGATCAGCAATGTTTCTTAAAGGAGGATTGAAGAATTGAAGAAATGTTACATGTGTGAAAGAATAGTAAGGAAAGATAAATAAGTACACATCCATATTGGATTGAATGTTTTGACTCACTCTTAGGCATTTAAATGTGCTTTAAATTTTATTTTTATACTATGGTGATAAATTTCTTAAACGTAGTGATTTATATGATATATCATATGCTAAAGAACAAACTAATGAGTGGTTATATAGTATGATACGGGTGCAGAGTGTTGCACTATTTTACATAGGCTATTTAATTTTTTGTAAAAAAAGGGTGAGAATTCAAGGGCTTTTATGTAGAAACTAAATTGGTTGAAGGTATAGATTTAATCCTTGTTACTAGGAGGCAAGTTCATAAGAATTTAAATATAATAGTTATTTGAAATTTTTGAAGGACCAAGTACTAGTAATAAAAATATTTACTGATTTTTTAAAGAAAGAAATGATTTATAGCCTATGGTGTCCTCGATTGGAAAATACATAGTTTGAACCTTATACCATTTTGTCCAACAAAATTTTTGCATCTTCAATAAGATGTTGAAGGATCTAGTTTGGTCATTTGCAGAAAGAAAGAACCATTATTATCCATGTTAAATAAATAGGTATTGAAGATTGTAGAAAAAAGGTATGCAAATCTGAATTATAGTTTGAAATTTAAATAGTAAACTCCTAAACTCCCAACTTTGATGATCACGTGTTTATTTTTACTAGTTCAAATAATTTTGGGTAGATATTGGTGATGAATTAAATGTTTTCTTATTATCATCAAACTCTTCTTTAATGTGAAAGACTAAAATTTTTTTTACCCTCCATAGTTCTTCTCAATCTCACATAGTAAAACAATGGAGTGCGTGGGAAGTTGTGTGACTATTTCTTATTACAATATTATTTCAAAATAAGTCTCATATAATTATTAGAAGGAGGAAGCCTGCAAAAAATCACTTGAAATATCAAATGGTTAAACTATGATAAAATCATTTTGGAGGTTGGTGGCACCAAAGGACGAAGGAATTTCGTCGTCTCAAATTAGCTTCTTTCTTTGAGATGGTGCTTGTATGTGAACGAATTTTGTCTTTTCTTTCATGTTTTCTATTTGTCTTTTTTGTTGTTTCCAATAGTATTTGAATATACATGTATTGTGAATGTTATGGTTTGGAGACATGTGTGGGTTTTGGTTAAGAGCTCAAGTATGCATTATCTCTTGGAGAGTTCACAAGACAATGATTAAAAATTATCACCATTATGAAGGTAAAGCAACAGTTTTGAGGATTTTTGTCAAGAATAATTTGGTATGTGTGTTTTCAAAGTTCAAGGCGGAGAGCTCAAGAATCTAGCTCAAAATTAGATCTTCACGAGGGTCAGAAGGAAACTTGGGGGAGTTCCACTTGATTCAGGATTTGGTTCTTCAAAAAAGATATCTTCTTAAAGTGTGTGTGTGTGTGTGTGTGTGTGTACATATATACATACATACATATATTATGTTATGTAATCAACAAACTTTGTTCTGTAAGCCTTAAGGTAGGGTCCCTAGGACATGGCGGATTCGATGTTGTTAGGATCAGTGTTATATGTGGGGTAATTTTAGCATACAATGTCTAAACAATTTTTTTTGTATAATTATTACATGCAAGTAATTGTTGTTGATACGTGACTACGTCCTTTACATTTTATAAATTTTGTGCCAACTGCAATTAAACAATCATGCATTCACCTCATTCCGTCAAGAAGAAATTCATATTTCTTTGTCTAATTTTTAAGAATGTACATATGGTCAATATAAAAATAATTAAATTGATACCACTATTAAATACAATAATATTTTTGCACAAGTTTTAGGATATGTGTGAACAAAATTTCAATAAAACATAGAGTTACATGCTAAATCTTTAATAATATGGCCAAAGAATCCATATAATTAGATATTGGTAATCTTATGATGGAGGGACTTCCGAGGGTCATAGATTTTGATGTGGAGGTCCGTTTTTGTTGAAACTTTATAGGGGAGTTTGTTTTGAGGTGGACATTTCAATATTTTTTCGGGAGCCAAAAAATTCATTTGGACCTCCATAATGAGCTTTTAGTAGTTTTTAGAAATTTGGTTTTTGTAATAACTTCAGAATTATGTTTCTAATTTTGAAGATTAGTTGACAATTTAGTTCATTTTGTTTAGGGAAGTTTTAGGGAAAAATCTAGCTTTCTAGGATTTGTTTTGAAAATTACAAAAAATGGCAAAATTCTATAACTATGAAAATCTGCCAAAAAAGTAATTTTGAGGTTTTTTGAGTTTTTCTTTTATTTAAGGATCGGTTGATCATTGCAAAGCAGAGTTGTTGAATGGAAATAAAGAATCTTTGAATCTATCTTGAACTATTGGAGTCATTTTGTATTCATTGACTTAACCTGAATGTGTATGTGTGTGTTGCATCATATTATTACTCACAAGAAATAACTATAACTTTATATATATACATAGACATATTCATATATATGAGAATCAAAATTTATTATTATTATTATTATTATTATTATTATAAGATAGTACAAAAGAATAAGATTCTTCCTTTAGGTTATTGGGACAATTGAACAAGGAGATAGTATTTTATATATGTATTCTACAAAATAATTATCGTCAATCTTTTGATAAATTAAAATTTTCAAATTTTTACTAGAATAAAAAAAAATTTATAAGACACCGAAGGACTTTATGTTATAATCACAATCTAAAAATTACTGAATATATCGAATAAGACAATATTCGAACACATGGTGTACATGCACTCAACGGTTTACTCCAACGTTTGATGTCGGTTGTATGATTGACTTGACTACGGCAATTTTGTTGATTATATGATTGACTTGACTACGCCTATTGTATTGTTGAGCCAATTGTTTGTTTGTTGATTTACATTCATTGCAGGCTTGTGGGTTTCCCTTTTGTGGCAGCATGGAATCCCTGACAGAGGTCGTCATCATGGGATTCGGGATCATCTTTCTCCTCTACTGCTTTCTGCATAAGCTGAAGAGCAATGGGAAGAAATTGAAATTTCCTCCCGGACCACCTCCATAGTCTCTCATACGAAATCTCCATCTCCTGGGAAACCTCCCTCACCATTCTCTTACAATGCTAGCAAGGAGATACGGGTCGATTATCTTCCTCCGTTTGGGCTCCGTCCCAACCGTCGTGGTGTCTTCGCCTGCCATAGCGAAAGAGTTCCTGAAAACCCATGATTTGGTCTTTGCAAGTGTCGTTGTAGGCATAGTAATTTACGTTTTGTATTGGGTAGTTAGTAGCGAGTTTGTATGAAGAAAATGGTTATTCAAATATAAAAATATTTGTAGATGTAGTTTTTATATTACTTCATTATGTGTAAATGAAATTTTTTATTATTTTCTTTGTATTTGATTATTGAATTTTCAATAACATTGGAATGGGTGAAAAATAAAGTCAATTAACCAAATAATATAGCTTTTTAAGTGGACAAGTGAAAGAAGTTTTTGACAAAACTTTCAAAAAGTGTGTACATAAGTCGTAATAAATATTTATGAACATAATTTTTTTGAATGTTAGAGGAAAGAAATCTTTGCTGAGTTTATTTTAAGATAGAGCAGCCCTTTATAAGAGGGAAGTTAAACCATAACGACAAACATAATTTGCTTCTCAATTAAAAAGAAATATATGAGAAGAAAAGATTATTTGCTTCTAAATAAAAAATGTAGTATATTATGGATTCTTCTAATATTTTATTTTTATTAGTATTAGAGAAGTAAAAATATCTTTTAATTTAAACATAGTTCTCATTTTCTTTTTATATATGTTTTTAAAGTCAAGCCTTCATACATAAGATAAAGGAAAAAGAAGATATAAGGTAAGGTTTATAATGTCTTGCTTTTTCATTTTCCT
Organism: Thuja plicata; assembly: GCA_018584345.1. Taxonomy (NCBI): domain Eukaryota; kingdom Viridiplantae; phylum Streptophyta; class Pinopsida; order Cupressales; family Cupressaceae; genus Thuja; species Thuja plicata. The sequence goes on along the minus strand of MU216882.1, from coordinate 47,744 downwards.
TTCAAATATGTTTTAAAAGTCAAGCCTTGATACATAAGATAATTAAGCCGAGAGGCTTTCTACAATGACAACAACTTTGATTATAAACTTTTAAGCATTTTTGAAAAATTGACGTTCATTTAAGAATGTTATACTGAACTGGCAATCTCCACTATATATATATATATATATTTGCATGATAAGTTGTAGTGTAATATGGGAGCTTTAAGAAAATTGTATTTTAATACCATTCATCCGTTTGTAACGTAACCGGTAATGAAGGCAGTAACTGAAGCAACAACGTAATGGTTATGAAGCGACAGTAATGGTAATGAAGCGACTGAATTGGCTACATAACTGATCACATAAGAGTTTGCCCATCGAGTCATTTTGTTGCAGATTTCTAAACAAACTTATCTCTATCATCTTGGTAGAAGATCTTTTAGCATCGTCGGACTTTTTCATTGTAGTTTTAATACATATTTGATTTGGTCTTCTTCGTCTGTTATTGCATGTTAGCTTGAATTATAGATTACAGATTTGAATTATGTGTGATCTTTAATTTAAATTTCTATGCAGGTTTTGTTCTACAACTCAAGCATTCATTTCCTCAAGCAAATTTGAATTTACAATCACATATATGCGATCGACATTGTGTTAATCATAAGGTATGATATCTGATGAAGAACCAATATTCAAATCCACATGATTCTCTCTATTGATCTATTCAGATTACACAAAAAACAATTATCTGCTTGCTCCTTTGTCGATGGAAATTGAGTTTTCGCCATCGTTCAGAGCTACCATTAAGATGTTATTTTAGATCCCTTTGGTCAACGAGAAAGTGAGAAAAAGAGTACAATTTTTTTGTTTCTCAGATTTTGTTTCTATTATAATAGAAGTTTTTGAGCTTCAAAATGTTGTGTAGCATTCATAAGTTATCTTGTCCGTTTTCGCAAATGTAGGAAGAATGAATCTCTATTTTCTACTAAGAATAGATCACTATATCCTCTCCCCCCCGCCCCCCCCAAAAGAAATACTAAACTTAGAAATAACATGAAATTTTCGACTCAACTCAGCGCTTTCTGGTCATGGGTAATTTGTTTGCTATTTGTGGCTTATTTTCAGTTTTCCTGCGTCCTCAAGGGCTAACGCCTTGTCACAATCTTGTACAACATCCCCATAGTCTTTCAAGTTAATTCTTGCTTCTGCTCTGTTAGAATAACTACGACTCCGTGTTCCACCATCCCATGGCTAGGAATATCACTTAACGAACCATCCTCAGTATTTCCCAATTCTATAACATGAAGTCCCACCAACAGGGAAAGGTTTAATCAACACTATAACATAACTATAATTGAAAATAAGGTATAATTGTAAAATCCTTAGAATATCATCCAAACCCACAAAAGGGTCGAAAACTCAAAGGCGGTTAAGTCGTTCCCAACTATCCATCACAACATTGTTAGGAAAGGGAGGGCACCTCTCATGTTCAAACTCACATCAAGGGAAAGAAGAAATCTCACAGGGGATGTGTGCTATAACTAATGCAAGATTGAAATTCTCAACCTCTACTGAAAATGAAATTCCGAAGCATCATCCCAAATAACTTGCACACTGATTCCAATTATCTCCCAAAAGAGGTAGTTGAAACCTCCAATTCTTCTTTACTCAAAATTTAAAACGATGTCTCCCCAATCCTTCCCATCATGGTATATACTTTCGATAATTACACAGTGCATGTATGAGCACCCACACTAGGAAAATTTATAACTTATATACTTTAAAATAGCTTATGATTTCATATTTTTCACCATTATTACCAACTTACACTCCCTTCCTAACCAAAGAAATATGAGTCTCACTACACCAACTATTAGAGCGGAGATTCTATTCCTCAACTTTAGTATTATGTAAGATAATATGTTTTCCTAGGTGTTCCCTTTTACACACACTATCAGTGGCTCACATTGGACAAGATAGAGTCACAAAACATAGGACTGGGAAGTAGATGAAAATGTTCGGAATAGTCAGCATGGATAGAGAGTAAAACCCAATTGGGGAAAATTATCAATTTTCAACAATAAAACAAAACATGAGCTCATTTTAACAATAAACCAGATGTGAAAACCATCATAAAGAAATAGATAGAAAAGTTATGGTGACTAATCGCATTCGAAAGAAATAACCAAAAGGTGCTAGCCCATGCAACACATGGAAAGTTCCACCAAGAACATATTTAAAGAGTTCAAAAATATCATGCACGAAACAAGGCAGTTGAAAACAACACTTAAGAGGGAGTATCCACCACAGGATTCTGAGGCACCGCTTGTTAACAAACATATGATGTATACTTAACACTCACTTATCAAACAATGATACAATTGTACCTCAACTATGCACCACTATAATTCTAGTAACTGCAACAATTAATAAGAACAATACTAGTTTCTCTTATCTCTCTAACACTATGTTCCATTATGCAAGAAATCACCCCTCTAACCTATGCCTAAAAATCATCACGAGCTAGCAACATAAGACTCAAATGGGCTCTTGATTAGGGATCACATGGGTTCTTCTCAAAACTGGAGTACACTCCACTTACAAAGGTCCTATAACACTTTGTGCATGGTAGAACTAAAGTTACAAGGGAAGGATACTAGGGGCACGTGATGTCCCAATAGGGAATAACACATCAGATCTCACAAGTCCGCAAAAATATCACATCTTGTTTCCAAGTAATCCAGAGACAAGAAACATTAACCCGATTTATACCTCCTTCAGTAATCACTTTTCCATCCACAAAAAAAAAAGATTCTCTCTATAAACTTCTCTATAGTGCACAACATTGGTCCACAAGTAGATATTTGACTATAAAGAAATTGAAAGTGTTTAAGAACATCCTGATGGTATTTTATTTCACTCATACTGATACTGTAAAGGAATATGCACATTACACTCCTTAGGGAGGAAGTTAATAGTCTCTTAAGCCTCGCAGGGACACCATAAATAAAATGGACCCCATACAGTCACATGACCAGGAAAACTACCCAAGGGGCCCTAAGTATTCTTATCAATAAGGGGTCAACTCAGTAATGCCAGTTATTGAGTTAAACGAGTGGTGTCATTACTACAATGGCTAAAACTTTGACACCACAAGACACATAAGGGTCATTATACACCCAACTTCAAAATCACATGCTAAGCAATCAAACCAGAGAGCTCGCAACAGGTGCCTACAAAGGGGCATTAACCAACCTATGAAGGTGTATCAATCTAGGAAGTACTCCTTTCTTTACCTCATGCTACTAGGGTGGTTTCCTAAAAGGGTACTCCATAATTTTTGTACTAGGGCACTCAAACATTAAGTCCTCCTAAGGTTACTATCTGCATGTTTCCATGTAACTAGAGGCTTCCTACTCTAGCATGAATCACTTCTAAGAAAAGTATAACAACTAAAGGTTCCTAGTGTTGAAAATGGCTCTGATACCAAAATGTCATCCCCAAAATTTAAGAGCAAAATACACCACAATTATTTTAAACTAAAATTTTACTATAGTTGCAAGTTTTTGAGGTGATGGACACCACTGTTTTACTTGGTTAACCATTGAAAAGATAATACGAGATGATCCTTAAGGGGAGTCATTACAAATGTTGCCTTGTCAACATCCCTTGATAGATTAAATCAGATTAGGTTTTCTAGATTGCCAAAAAGGTTTCAAAATATAGCCTAGCATAACTCTGAGAGATTGAATTAAATAATTAACTTTAGTAATAAGGGATAAGAGAAATGAAGGGTATTTAATCAATACGGTTTAGCCATTTAATTAGGTTTATTAAAAATGAAATCACCTTAACCCCTAAGGAATCCAATAGGTAGCATCGTTAATTAATGTACACGGGGGTACATCGGGCTCTAAGTTATACCATGATTAATGTTTCATAGTGGACACCGATACAACACTTATCAAACCAACTATACCAAGAACAACATGGTTACCAGTGCCATTGGACTATGAGATCAATATTGATCAGGCTACAAAGGCTATTAAAGCCTTACTGAATGAATTAGTGGACAAATCATTGAGCAGATTTGGCACATATGAGGAAGCCAAGTCTAGAATCAAGACTGGCTTAGTAGTGAAGAAGATAGACCAAAAGAAAAAAAAAACTCTTCAAAAGGTACTTTCGGTAAATGATGAAGAGTTGGAACAAGATGTCACCAAGGGACAGTCACCTATCGGTGAAGGTAAAGAGTTAAGTGACTCCAAGTCTACTGAATCAAATTCACCACCAGCCAAGAAAATAAGAACTACTGAAGTCACGACTGCATCAAGAACCAGGAGTAAGACTACAAAAGAGGTAGACTAACCACCCTTGAAGAAAGGAATGGTGAGAACATATCAGAAAAGGAAGAATACATCCTCTTCCGGGAAATCAACACCAAAATAGAGAAGGAAATATCTAAGAGGAAAAGAAGACAAGGATGATACAGAAAAGGATTAAAGATAACAAAGACTCCTAGAAGAAAATGTTAAAATACCTAAAACAATTGATGAAGTTGTAGAGTCAATCATCAACACAGGGAGCTTATCACATCACAAGATTAGACGATGGCTAGCCTTGTCTCCCAAGAATTAGAATAAGATAAAAGAGGCCATAATTAAGGCAATGGTTGAATACAAGTATGTACCTATACAATTCAACAAGAATATTCCACAAGAGCTCAATGACAAGATATCAGAAAGATGGACATATGCCTTGCACACAGAGAAACAAATGAGGGAAAGATCCATAGTTACTTTCATGCCCAAGTCCATAGTTGAAGAAATTGATTCAATAATGAAGGAGCATGTAAAGAAATTGTCTGCAAAGATGAGAGCATACAAAGCACTACAGGGTAGATTAGAAGACATTGACAAAGAAAGCTATGAGATTTGATATGAAATCTTCAATCCACCCGAGCAGGAACAAGATAAAACCAAAACTACTCACCCCTAGGAGAAGGAGGCCACAGTGAGCCCCGAGCACATACTGATCAATGACACCGAGGATGTCGATCCAATTAACTTAACCACAGAGGCAATTAAGGCCATGGATGACATTATATAAATATTACAATCATTAGGGGAAATAGCTAACATAACAGTACAAGATGTCACTGAAGGTGATCCTGCTGATTAAGTAAAGTCAGATGAAGATGTCACTATCACCACCAAGCCCACAAATGAAAAGGACACAACTAATGTTACAGAGGAAAATATACCAGGTAAACTACCCTACTTAATTCAAGAAATCAATGTGATGATTGAATCATAGCAAACACGAAAGAGCCTGATGCAAACATACCAGAGGACAAAGGTAATGAACATGAGGAGAAGAAGAAAGATACAAATGAGGAGAAGGAAAATGCAAGTAGAGAGGATAAGCCAAGTGATACACCTGCCAAGGAAACTAAAGAGGTAGAAAAGGCTACAGAACAGGAAAAATTTCAAGTAGAGATGTCTACAACTGAACAACAGGTTCACACCAAGTAGCATACTAAAGGTACAACACCTCACAAGTCCCAAGAAATCACTGAGGACAACAGAGCAAGAAAAGGAACTTGCTATGGTAATTTATTCTCCTGCTTCTAGTACCATTCCAAAGAAGAAGTGTAAAGCACCGGTCACACTTGATGAAATAATAGATATCCCCCACTGTGATCCAAGAACACTGGATCCTGAGTCACAGACCAAGTATGGAGAACTATGCAAAAGGAAGGAAATACATGACAAGATTAAGAAGGAGAAAAAAACTTCACAAGTCCTGGTTACTACAAAGGAAATCCTGTTGCAGATAGTTCCTGAGACAGAGATTGATCAACATGCACCCATCCTTGATCAACTAGTAGTTTTGATGGAGGCCATAACATCAAAGAATGAAGAAGTCAGAAAGGTCATTGAGGAACATGCGAAAGAGAAGTGTCACTACAAGCTCATATAAAATATTAGCCAACAAGTGGCAGAAAACAAGGTAAAACTTTCTGAGCTATTAACTACATTGGAACCAATAATATTAGAAGTAGTTAACTTAGTTCAAAAATTGTGCACACTAGAGCATTTCACTACCAAGTATAGTGAAAAGATAACTAAAATAGATGAAGATCTTAAAGCTAGTGCACAAAGTCTCTCAACCAAGGAAAATGCATTCCAATTGCATTATGATAAGATTGTATAATCAAAATAGTTCAAACTTAAGATACAAAAGGGTGAAAGAAAAATTTGAGATGAGGTAGCCGAGCTCCAAGCTATGTTACTACCGAATCTCACATTGCTGTTGAAACACATGACTTCGACAAAGACATTAATTGCAACCCCAAAGATGTTAGTCACCGACAGTATCTATGACATGGACGCTAGAATAAATTTGGAGTACATGACCCTCGAGAACCTCAAGGAGAAATGGGAGAAGTAGATGGAAGACATTGAAAAATCTCATGCCCACATATTTGACAAGCTGTAAGTACTACACCTTTGTCATTATTTTCAAAAAAGGGGGAAAATATATGTATACATTAAAAAGGGGGAAAATGTATATACCTCAGAAAGGAGGAAGCATGTACATACATTGTACCAATGCATGCACATAGGGGGAGTCATTGACATGGTAAACACTTGCTGTATATATTGAACATATCAGTTTGCACATATAAGTTTTTGGTACTAATGCGAAATGGGGAGATTGATAATCCTTAAAGGATAATAAGTTGTCATTAGTATACAAGAAAATAGTTTTTTGGATGGTTGGTTACATGATCACCGACTGGCAGCATTCAGTCAAGCGTAAAGGTCACTAAAATCATCAAGCGTAAAGGTCACTAAAATCGTCAAGCGTAGAGGTCACTAAAAATGTCTTAGCACAGTGATCACCAAAATCAATGAACACCGATAGCACTATCACTGAAAGATAGTTCAAAGAGTAAATCAAGAGCACAATTCACAGAGTAACCCGAGAGAACACTCTAGAGAGTAACCCAAGCACCAGTCTATTGAGAGACAGTTTTATCCCAAGAAAAGAGGATCTCAAACTACACGTCAGCTAAAGCACTTTAGTCTTTAAAATAGATTCATGCTTAGCTGGAAAAATTTTTTGTGTATCAAGAACACCATAATATATGGATATAATTAGTTTAACTAATTATATTCATGCAAACTAGGAGATCAAGGTCATGTTGTAAACCTTTGATCATAGAGTTTTTCTTGTAAAGCATGAAACCTAATTAGGTCAAAAACTTTTTATATATAGATGTATAATTAGTCAAGAACATGATGATTGTAGCTGGAGAAGACATCTATTGATGAGATAGAGAGTTTCATGCAGAAGGACACAAAAGGAAGAATTCAGTTATGAAGACCTAGATACAAGGCTGCCAAGAAGAACAGAGGTATTATCCATCACTATAGGTGATACATATATTTTGTGATCTTAATGGATATGTAATCAGCAATTAAATATTGCAAGCTATCAGGTCAATTATATTTTTGTCTACTCTCAAAAAATTGTAGAAAATAGAAGAAATCCTTCAAGAAGGTGGACTTAACAGTCTTATTGCAAATCTCTTAATCGAGTGCACACATACTTGTGTTGTTGAAATCTCTTAATAGAGTAGACTTAACAAGTCTAACATGTTACTCCTAACAGGGTAAGATCATCATAACTGATCACAACTTGTAGCCTTAACCGGCACCTTCCATTCTGTAGATAGTGAAGCTTTTTGGGTTTCATCCCCACCACAATTTTTACCTTCTAACAAGGGTTTTCTACGTTACCAATTCTTGTGTCATGTGTAACTAAGTTTCATGAATGTTTCTATGTTTGTTTATATGCAATTACATTTATGTTATGATATTACATGCATGGAGTAGAAAAGCTACAATGTACAGTTATGCAAGTAAAGATTACTAAGGTTTGATTGGTATAATTTATTAAGGGTACTGATTCACCCCTCCCCTCTTAGTACACACCCTTCCATTATTCCAACATGGGCTTCTTGACAAACAGACTTTGACACCCTTATTCCCTACTCTTTATTCTCTCTTTATTGTATTTATTAAGCCTTGCAGGTTTCTTCTATTGCAGTTGCTAGTTGGTTTTCTTTGGAGGAGTTGTTTGTTGGGGTTGGGTGTGAGATTTTAGAGAGGAAGGAATTTGACGTGCTCATTCCTTTCTCACTCCTCTCTTTTTATTGGTTTCCTTCATCCTTGCTATTTTTGCTTTCTTTAGGAGTTTGGTGCTTGGTTTTTGAGTTGGTGATGGGAATTTTCAAGGTATTTTCTTTATTTTGCTCTTTTCCCTCCTCTGCCTTTCTTAGATGTGGGAGACCATTATCCTGATGGTCCTTTCTGGTGCTCGTATTGGGAGGCTCCTATTTACAACTCTTGGTTTGGAGTGGGGGTGTGAGTGTTTTTTTGGATGGGCTTAGATGTTCTCAATTCCCTTCTCCTCCTTTTGTTGCGATGTGGTCCTTTAGCCTAGTTGTTCTCCTATGTCTTGGATATTTCTCCTATTGAGGTGGAGGGAAATTCTTTGGAGCTAGAGTTTTGTCTTACTAGGAAGTTGGGTGTTCTTGGTGTGCCTTCTCTCATTGTGGTGGACCCTATTGAGATGGAGTGTATTTTCTCTAGTGATGGTTTTTTGGGGTAAGTGGTCTTTGTTGATGTTGTTTTTCATCTTGACTGTTCCTATAGAGGTGGTGCCCTTGCCTATTGAGGTGGGAATGATCTCTGTAGTTGAAATGGATGATCTTGGTGGGATGGCCTGCCCTGGTTTTGAAGGGATGGTTGAGGGTGCCATTGTATAGCCCTCTTTGATGGTTTGGGGAAATAGTGTGCTTTGGGGAGCCTCTCATATCCCCATTGTTTATGCTGGCTCTTTAATGCTTAATCATTTGTACCAGTCTTTGTTGATGGTTTTGGGAGCCATGTTAAAACCCAGAGTTGTGGTTGGCGAGCCTTCAAAACCCAGGGATGTGTGTTTTCAAAATCTAATTGTTAAGGGTTTCAGATCCCTTTAAAACCTTCTTTTTCCCTAATCCAAAATAGATATCTTTATCAAAAAATATATAAAAAGGTGATGGATGAATGTCATTGAGCCTATGTGGAGGAAATTTCCAAGGCCAAGAAGATTATGCACTACATTTTAAAGGTAACGTATTGGTGGTCTTGATTGTTTGGGAATATTGTTTGAAGGGTGAATGAAAGTGATCATTGATATATATTTTTAGTGAAGTTGAAGTTTACAACAACCCTTTATCTCAAACTAGTGATGATATAGGATTCACTGTAAGAATTAATAATTAGTTTCATCAGAAATATTTAAGAAAAATATAGTATTAAATATAAATTAATTTTCATGGTTGTCAACCAGCTCAATGAATTTCCTATTAGCTATTCCAAGACTCGTAGGAAGGATAAAGGTAGAAGTTCCAAAGTCTACATAGTATATAAGGTTTTAAATATCAATGTTGATGTTATTCTAAAAAATGAAAAAAAAATGTTGAAAGATTTACAGTGAGGTTAGGTTTTCTGACCCTTGTTTTGATTTTATTTTTATTAGGATCTACTTGGCTATTTCTTAGTGTCTTTTCTTTTGTTTGCTAGCTGTTTATTTTTGGTAAATGGTTTCAGATCCCTTTACAACTTGTTTTCCTTTAATCAAAACCTAATTCAATAAATAGATTGAGGAAATTCTAACTTTAATTCTATATCATATGTGGGATTATATTTTGTACTAAATATATCATACCAATATTTTATGTTCCCATGAGAATTATTACAGAAAATTCCACGTGTTTTAGAGCAATTTTTTTTTAAAAATTTTTTATATGAGTAATTTGATTAATTCATTCCCATATTAACCCCAAATAAGTAGATGAGCTAATTTAAGAAAAAAAATCCTTATGATTATATTCAAAGAATATGGGATATAAACAAAAGAATATGGGATGCAAAATCAAACTATATACTATGGTCCAAACATGGTGACATCTAAAGAAACTATTCATATAATCCTATTTAAACCGCTGCAATGGCTAGATGATGATATACCAATTAGTTCAAAGTTATCTATATATTAGATATTTCAAGATGTTAATGAAGGATAAAATGCTATGTTATCACAAATAATATAATAGAACTACTATGATTAAATGAGAGGAAGAGAATCACAGGTGAAAAGATCTTCTCACTTAAACACTAACCGATAAAGGAGCTATTTGGTTTTTTGCAACTTTGAGGGTTGTATCCACCTTTTTACAATGGATTAGGCTTCTAGGGTCCCCTAAAGTACTAAAAATCACCCTTCTCTATCTTCCCTTTTTGCATCTCCTAGACTATGAAAATGTAAACCACCAATGACCAAATTAATTAACTAACAAGATCCCTATTCCTTTTAAGTCTTAGGAACCATTTCTACTTCCTTCGATTATTGATATTATTTGTTCCTTTATCTTGATAATTTAAAGCATTGCTTCTACCAAATATTTAACATGATCTTGTTATTTTAGTTTTCTATCTTCTAATCAATAATGAATGTTATTGTTGATTAATCTCTCAGCAAATCTATCAATTATTTTGAAAATAATATGCATATAATAGAAAATAACTTGCAATTTGTGCCAATCACTGAAATTAATAATGTCATCATTGCAAAATATGTTGGCCGCAATAAGCATCTTGTCAATAATTTTTTTGAAGACATCCCTTCACATAGTTTAGATAAAATACACTTTACTAGTAGATATTATAAATGTAATATTTTGAGTGAGCACTTATGAATTATATACACAAACTATTTTCCATGTTCCCTTTCTTACCATATTGAGGTAGTCACATGGTAGATAATTCCCTCCTTTCTCACGAGTATGAAAGAATTGAATAAATTATTTTTGAAGAGTTGCATGAATAATGCATAATAGATCATTTTCAATAATGCAAATCTTTTAAAGGCTACAACCTCAATAAAATGTTATATTCTTGTACTAATCACTCATGGTAGACTACAATATGTAATTCTATAATGATGAGGAGCGGTATATTCCCCGCCTCTATCTTCAGGTTAAAATTGTGATCCATTTTTAAAATTAAATGAGTAAAATATTGTGTTTATTTATACAATAAGAGTTTATTTTCTCTATTTCAAAATATTAATTTGGTATGAGAGTAGGCATTTTATTTTGGGCTAAAGATTTAGTTGTCGAGACCTTTAAATAAAATTATGGCAATTTCCAACTTCATTCCAATATTTGATGAAAGTGATTATTATATAGATAATGTTTTTTTATAACAATAAATTAGTGCTAAGATTGTAGGAGTATGCTATGTACATCTAGCTGATTGGAACAACATTCCAAGATAATTGATAAAGCAACAAACAAAAATGTTAAAAAAGAAAAAGAATGCCCAAGATTTCTTTTAATATAAAAATATCCCTACATAAGAGCTTATTTAGAATAATTGCAGGTTCAAATAAATCCAAGGATGTGAAGAAGGTTCTACAAGAAGCTTGCCAATGCAGTGATCATGTCAAATCTACTAAGTTGTTGATATTGAAAAGAGAACATGAGAATTTAAAGATGTAAGAAACTTGAAATGTGAGTGAGAATTGTGTAAGTGTAAATGATGATGTCAATAGAATGGAGACAATTGTAAAAAAAATGAATAAAGAGTATATGATAAAAAAATGTTACCATTAATAATTATAAAGAAAAAAAAAAATCTAAAAAGCCCCCACCATGATCCCCAGGATAAACCTCTCTCCTCTGGCATGGAGGAAAAATGCAATTTCACAGGCACCCTTAAAAGAAAGTTTGTGATTATTGACAAAGAAATTGCAGAGATCAAAAAGAATATGCAGGACCTGATGGACCACTGCATGAGGACCAACAAATTTGCACTGAAGGTTATGCATGCCTCAGCGACGACCCTCTGTAATGTGCAGGAGAAGCTGTCGGATGGAAAATTGGAAGTGGACGAGGATAACAAGGATTTGTTCCTGTTCCTCCAGGAGGAGTGGGCAAGAACCCTGCTGTCTAAACAGCTGGGAGGGAAGAATTAATGCTGCTGCCTATGGTTCAGGTTATTTTGGCTGGGCTTGTCCCCCGGTTCCCCTGTTCTGTGTTTGGGGTTAATTTTAAGTTTGTTATTTTTGTTTGGTTGAGCCCTGCGAGGCTTAGTGACAATACTTTTGATGCTACTGTTGATATCAATTACTCTAGTTTAATCATTAGGAGTAGAACTGTTACTTTTGTTTTTGATAGAGGCAGAACTGAATTTGGTGTTTGTGATATCCTGCTAAACTGCTTTAAGATTTGACTAGTTCCATTAATATGCTGTTAATGTGCTACTAGTCCTTTGTTCCACGGGCCAGCACCCTCTTGCTGCTTTTTCTATCAAAAACTTATTATCTATTTAAAAAATATAGATTTCTATAAGATCATATTTTCCATTTATGTTATTGCGACAATTGAAAAATAAGATAATATTTCATATATGTATTTCACAAAATAATTATTGTCAATCATTAAAAAAAAGTTATGTTTTTCACTTAAACCCTATGAATTACCACGTAAATGAATGGTAGATAATTATAATAATATACGAAAAGAAAGTTTTTCCTTCCGGTTATCATGATCACAATCTACCAATAACATAATATTCCTAATAAGACAATTATCCTAGACATGGTGTATAGGCACCCCATATATTCTGAAATGAATGGTCACTAGATATTTACTATGGCAATTGTGTTGTTGTGTCACGATAAAACTACACATTTGTCATAAAAATGTTGCTTTTGGATTTCCATTGATTGCAGGCTTCTGGATTTCCCTTTTCTTGCAGTATGGAATCCTTGGCTTGCTCCCTCAAAGAGGCTGCCATCATAGGATTTTTCATCTACTCTCTCATCTATTGCTTTCTGTATAAGATGAAGAGTAATGCAAAGAAATTTAAATAGCCCCCCGGACCATCTCCATGGCCTGTCATAGGAAATTTCCATCTCCTGGGAAATGTCCCTCATCAGTCTCTTACAATGCTAGCAAGGAGATACGGATCCATTATGTTGTTGAGCTTATTTATTGCTTTGAATATTGGACTGTGAAGGGAGAGGTAGATGTGGAGGAAGAGTTTGGGTTGATAGTTCCCAGAAAAAATATGTTGTTTGCCATCCCTAACCCCATGCCCCTATGCGGCTTCTTAAGTGCAATTTGTGCTTAAAATTAAGCAGTTGGAGTGTTCCCATGCCTTTTTTAAATAAGAGGAAAAGGATAATTTGGAACCCATCCCTACTTTAGTGGAGCAACCACCCACTTAAAAATTAAAAATAAGCTTTGAAAAAAGGGGGGGCTGAAATAAACAACAACTACTTATTGACAAAACAGACACATGGCTCCACAAATCATTTTCCCTCTTTTTTATATTTCCTATTTTTTCTTAAAACACTTATCTACAAAATTTATTATTAATATTTTATTTAAACATTCTATTTTTTATGTCTCCTAAAAAAATAAGCAGCAAATTTCATTTACCATGGGGCCACCAACTCCACAAATTGCTACTAAAAATGTTGAGTGGTAGCTGCTAGCTAAAATAAGCATAGCAGCCACATGGGGACCTGCCCTAAATAGAGGCTCACTACTGAATAACCTATTTAAAGAAAATATTATGTGAAAGTGTCTTTGTTAGCTTTATAAGTTGAAGTGTTAGTTTGTGGTTAATAATAGTACTAGTTTAATGATTTATGTTAGATATATAAATTAGTTTAGAGTTTGGATCAACTGTTCCCAGAAAAAATCCACTATTTATGTGATCATCATGGAAGCTCACTAGTGAACATCCTGTTTAAATTAAGTATTCAATGACGGGTGTCCACTAAGGTGTATATTACAAAGTTTAAATTTGAAGCTAGTAATTTATTTTTTGTATCAAATAGTTAGTGGTGAGTTTTTATTAAAAGAATGGTTGTTTCCAATATGAATATGTTTACAAACGTCCACTTTTATATAATTTTATTATGTGCAAATGTAAGGTAAAAATAACTTAATTTCAATCTTGTAAGCTTTAAAATCACAAATTTAGGCTTTTAATTTTGTCATATATCTTTATGAATATAATATTTTAGATAGGAATCTTATGATATCTTATAATAAGGTTTTTCAATTCTATATCTTCAATAAAAAAAACTTTTCTTCATTCATCTCATGTTAATACTTTTTAATTAGTTAGAATTTTTTATAACACATTTAGATTGTAAGATCTAGGAGGGGTCAAAATAAAAGTTAAAGGAGTCACTATGAGGACAAGGACCATTCTCTTATCAAGTTTTATATTCATTTAATGAATATTTAAAGTTCTTATAAAAAATTCTAGTAAGTATAAATCAAATTGCTTTCCATTTCAATGGTATTTACTCTAGCTTAGTTATGTAGTGTGCTATGTTGTTTGAAGCTTCATCTTATCTAGCATTGATATAGAACAAGTGGTTTTATATTCCTATAAAGTGTCAGCTATGCTAAAGGAGAGACAAAGATGATTTAGTTGATCTATGGCTAGTTTGTGTGACATTAGTTAAGGATACACTTGATTGTCATTCATATATGAAATCATAAGGATAGTGGTTACTATAGTTGTGTATATAAGATTACTCATAATACATGTGATGTATATTTTTAGGGGCGTGTTAATAAAGGTATTTCAATATGATTTTCTTAGATAATATAAAGATCAATAAATGGAGTATAAAAGCACTGAAAATAGTTGTAGCATGAACTATATATATTAAATTTATAGGCATTCCTTACACAACAATGTGAATGAAAGTGGTAGGAAATATGATCATCCATAGTATGCTGGAAGTAGTTTATTAATACAAAAAAATGTGAGGCCAATGTTATGAATGACTAGATAAGTTAAACTAATGGATACTCTAGACTACTTTTGGTCCTATTTGGATCAAAAGGTTTGTTGGGCTTATGATCCCAAATATTCATTTCTATTAAATTTAAAATATTATTTTAATAATTTGTGGGTTCTTGGTTAGTTTATAACCATTTCATATACAAAAAGTGGTAGTAAAAATTAAAAGAGTAAAATAATTTATAGAGGTGATTAAATAGTTTAATCAATATTAAACGTCTATTACAACATATGCTTTTATTTTTTTCTTACATGCCTCAAATTTATTAAATATTTCTAATTTTATGCTCCCTCTAGTGATTTATTCTAAATTAGACTATTTTACTAATAGGTCTCCTTGCTGAAATTCGTACTGAGTGTTATGTTTTTGCTAGTGTGGATTATTATCATGTGCCTAAGTGTTTCAATTTACACTATTTTTCTTTGTCTAGAAAATTTTTATTTATATCATAGCCTTTGTTAGGTTTCTTGGCTTTCCTTTAATAACAAGCTCTATCTCCCTCTCTCAAAATCTTGTTAGATTCTAGCTTTCTGTAACACGCTTCTAGATTCTTTCACGTGCCTAGGAATTCTCACAAGTTTTGATGTGTGTGTTAGGTTATGTATGTTATTTTGACGCTACTTATGATCGAGGGTATTACATTCAACTCTAGCACACCATTTCACAACAATGGAGGAGAAGGTACATAGAAATGAATTTATAGAAATTCATTTCAAAAAAGTTGTAGAATGCCTAGATGAAAATAACATACTTTACACGTGGAAATTTACATTCATTTGCAACTTGAAAAATAGAAGAATACTACAAAAACTTGACCGGCTACTGCAATCAACATTTGAGGTATTGATCTTTAAATTGTCAAATTTCAAAACTTACATTTACCTCAAAAATACTTTAGAGAACAATAATATACTGACATATGTTGCAAGGTGATGAAACACTAAAAGTAGCCAACGCATTGTTAGATCTATTTCATGTATTTTGTTCAAAATGCAACTACAAGTTTTAGAACTATAAAATACTTGAGACAAAAAATACACATTGTGTTGTTGTATGTGATGAGGGAGTCAACTACATGTACTCCTTATATCTCAAAACCATTCTAGTGACTGACAAAAAAAAATTAGTTGACAAATATATGATTCAAATATTGTTGCCTAGTCTACAAAATGTTCTATATGAAGACTTTATTGAAGACAAGTCAGCAATCATTTTGTTTTTGTGTGAATTTTGAATAAGGGGTTATTAAACATTAAATCAGAATAATATTATTATCAATTTCATTTCCAATCATGAATAGTAAAAAATTCATTCGAAAGCCATATATGGTATTTTTCATTGATCTAGATTACTACTTATATGTTTCTACTTTTGGCAATTGCTTACATAATCATATAATTCCTAATGACAACTAACAGCTAAACAAAAAAATTGTAGGAAGCAAGTGGGACACAAACAACAATAATGATGGATATCTACAACCTAAGTTGCTACTACTTCTTCTCTAAAAAAACTTGGTGTAAATTAAGCACTTGTGTTCACAATCTTTCATTAGGTCAACTATACAATTCAATAGACTGACTAATTATCCAACTCTTTCTCATTTTCTATTGGTATAACATTTGACATATCACTAGATATTCTTTACTCATGCTTATGCTTGCCATCATTTCTACAAATGCTTAGAGCTAAATAACTATTTGTTTACGTCAGACATCATTGTAGCTTGAGCATTCGTGATCATCATCTAACTATGAAAACAAGTGCCAAGAAAACAATGAATGGACATTGTATAAGCCAATTGCATATGCAACAATAAAACAAAAAAATTGACTACATCACTGGCATGAACATAACACAACCATTTCATTTTGTTACTTACAATAAATATTTTACAACCTTTACACAACTTTCTCTCCTTCCCTCCCTCCCTTCCTCCCTCCCTAATAACTACCATCAATTTTTTTAAAAAAAATTAGTTAACAAATCATGAATTTTATAAGCTTCAAAACAAGATAAGATTTTTTATTTATTTCATTGTCACATCACATCAAATAATAAAATAATATTCCATATAAATATTTTTCAAACTAATTATCATCAATCTTTATGAAAAAGAGGATTTTCTTCTTTTAATAATAAGATAATATTCCATATAAATATTTTTCAAACTAATTATCATCAATCTTTATGAAAAAGAGGATTTTCTTCTTTTAATTATTAATTGAGAATTATCTCTTAAATTGAGGATAGATTTTTATTGGATACCAAAAGAAGATAAGATTACTATCACAACCTAACAAAGATAATATTCCAAATAAAGATAATAATCAAATATCATGGTGTACAACTCTCAGTTTTCAGAAATGAATTTTGTGAATTTTGTGTGTTATATGAGCCCTTTTTATTGACCATAGCGAATGTGTTCTTCCGCCCGGTAAACGTGGGTATCTGTTTTAAAAGGATTGCTTTGTGGGTTTCCATTCATTGCAGACTTTTGGATTCCCCCTTTTTTGCAAGCATGGAATCCCTGACTTGCAACCTGAAAGAGTTGGTCACCATAGGATTTGGGATC
>MU216882.1:0-20764 GCA_018584345.1 Thuja plicata | reverse complement strand
TATAGAGCTATAAGTTTCAACAACATCATTGGTTATGCAAATGTTTCTTATTGAATTAGTAGGAAAATGACCCTGATCCCATAAAGTACAATTAACATATACCAACAAAGACTCTGGCCATTATAGCTTGAGGACTATGCACCATAAAATAAATAAAATCAACCAAAATCGTTGAGCAAAGAAAAAGTAATAGCATATTCACATACCTACTAATATTACCATAATATCTTGTGCCATAATCATAAGACCTATAACTATGAAAGTTTTTAATATTCCTCTTAACCATAAAAATAGTTTTGGCACACAAGTCATTAATATAAAAATATACAGCTAACTAGTAATTAATAGGACACATAGACATTCTAAAAACTAACACCCTATATATATATAATAAATCAAATGCCCTTGACATTAACTTCTGGTGTCCATGATATCATCTTTTTAAGTGATAGTCTCTCAATTCTATGAGAGATTCTTCAAGTTCACTTTCCAGTCTTCTATGTCCTCGCTTTCCTCATTCTCGTCCCTTCTTTTGTCACCTTCACTCTTCCTATTCTTTTTATTGTTCTACTTGATCAGGTTTTATGAAGACAACACTTCAAACATTGTTGTCTTCATATTAATATTTGTAATTATGTAGATGGTGGAAATAGCCTCACCAAGAAACATCTTATTATTTTCTAAAGAAGCAACATAATTTTCCAGTACAGTCATACGATTCTCTAACTTATCCAAAATTTCATTCACCAATGTAGTCACACAACTCTATAACTTATCAAAATGTTCAGTAAACCCAACTTGGATTTATTTTTCTTTTAAAACCTTAGGGGATGTGGGGGGGGGGGGGGGGGGGGGGGGGGGGGGCTCTCGAGTAATATCATCCATATTAGAAACTATGTAAGTACAAGCTCTATTAACAGCCTTATCATAATCTACAAGGTTAACTGTAATATTGACTAATTTTTCTCTTCTCTCCTCTTCATATTTTTCTTTTCTTTCCTCTTCAATTCTCCCCCCTCTTTATAATATTCATCCTCGGATCTATATGAAGACTCCTCCTCCTCAAGATCATACTCAAAATATATCTCTGGTACCACTTCCTCTAAAATGTTCTTCCCTTTCTGTTAATTTTTAATAGTCACGCAAACCTTCTCTCCCCAGAATCCATCTCCTACTTAATTTCTTCCCCAGTCTCTATTTTAGTATTTTTCTCTTCAATTTATTCAACATCCACAAAATGGAGTAGCAATTTTATTGTCTCTTCTAGTTTTCCTCATCTTAGATGGACTGGACTTGATAGCAAGGCTTTTTCTCTTTTCAGGAGTGGTCCTGAAAGTATCTAGATTCAAGGGATTTTTTGATAGGGAGTTTGCTATCTTTTCCCTTCTTCTTAGGGTTTTTCATTCTAGGTAAGGGATTGATTTTTATAAGCTCAATGGAGACTAAACTTCGTGGCGAGTCAATTTGTGGTTGAACTTCACCTTGAGGGTAGGATAATAAATAAATCCAAAAGGGGGATTTCTCAAATTTTTGTTGATATAGGACATATATTAGCCATTTGTGGAGGTGGGGGGAAGAATCTTTCGTAATACTACCACTTAGAGAGAAAAATAAGAAAAAATGACATATTAATCTTTAAACCATTCCTAATGTTGGTTCCTTTTCTTGCTACTCCCTATCCTAATTGATGTATCAATACTTACCACTATAGATTCAAAGACCTGTGACTTGACAACACACATTATCCACTAACCAAGGACAAGAAAAGCCAACATTGGCAAGGCTTGCAATCCTTCTTCTTTTCAAGCTCCACAAAACTCAGGCGGGTGTACCTTATTACCAGGTCTGTACATTTATTAAACTCACACTGATTAACATACTACAAACCAATAGACCGTGGATAGGTCTTAGATTTGGAAATCATGGGTGTTCGACATAATAGTACTTTAATGTATAATCCTATATACATTTTGCATCTTACTGAGAATAGAAACTACACTACTACTTCTTAATAAAATAAAAGTAAAATGATACTTGGATGTTTAGTTTTGTATTCTAAAAATAAAATAAGCCTTCAAAGACCAATTCTTATCCTAGGTACAAAGTCAAAAAAGATAATACAATTAGAATTTCATAAATAAACATAACACAACCAAAAAATCTATGTTTTATTAGTACTTAACTATGTTTCAGGTTTCAGGAACCCAGTAAAACCTATTTTACTTAATCAAAAATATTAATAGATCGCTCTTTGTTATTTCAAAATTCTTCTTAGAAATCAAAATCCTCCACTTACATCATTGTTAGCAGTTCAAATAAAATAAATTCTACCCTTAGAAGAAAGAAAGAAACAATATAGAAAAATAAGGAATACACGAAAGATGACCCCAAAACACCCTTGATGCATTGTATTCAAATGATAACATGTGTATATACAATAATGGAGAAAATTGTGAAACGTAATCTTCTAGCTACATGTTGTTTATCATTCATTCATGAAATCACACATTTACATTCTAGTAATTCTATCCCAGACCTTCAGACTCAACACTAGAAAACAAAAACTTATTATAAAACTTTAGAACTCCCTTTTAACGACCATGGGATTTCAATATATTTTGGAATGCAACATACTTTAGGTATCTTCCAAAATCTGATCTACTTCAATAGAATTTGTTACATAGAACTATTTTCCAACAAAGTTTATTATTTCGTAACAAAGTTTGTTTCTTTCTAACCAAGTTTGTTACTTCCTAACCATTTCAATTTTGTAACTATTACTCCATGTGGAATTCAGAGTGTCTCCCAATAAAAATACTATATTCTTGGGTCATGTTGACATCACTCTTTCATTTATATTTATGTAGTGACGGTCAAAATGCTAGGTTCTCAAATTTTACTTCTGCAAACTCTCGAGGATTCTACAACTTGTTCCTACTAGAATGCACATGATTTTGAGGTCTCATTATCCTCTTCTTTAGCCTACTTTCTCTTATGATGTGACCACCATGATGTATCAGATAATTATCCTTGTGGATTAGGCGTTGCCACTCCTTTCAAATTTTAATATCCCTTTGGCTATGATACTCCATTTTAATATCACTCTACCTACATATGCATTCTACTCTTGTATTTCAACCCAATAGTCCTCCTACAACTGTATCCATAAATCTTCTATGTTCTCTACAATATCCATTTTTTCTAGTATCCAGATAATTGGCTCTGTTGAGAGATGTCATTTATAACTTTCAATTTTGGTCATATACTTCCTGGGGTTGCATATGACGATATTCATTAAATGTAAGGGAAGTTGCTTGCGTATGAAAGTAACCTTGCAGAGTTTCCTTCAGCATATTAATAATCCTAGAGCTCATTAACATTCTCCTACATGTACAAAGATCCTCAAAATTCTCCAACTCCATGAAATCTTTGGGTTTCTACATATATCACATTAAATGAATTTTCTTGGATTCCTTTTCATATTACTACTCGCATGCTCGCAAGCCTATTTTCTGCTAATCTTAAAATCTTGTGAGGTCACAATAGCTTATTTTAATTTATCCCTTGAATCTTTAGTCACTACATTGTGACCTCTACACCTTAACTGGAGTTAACCCTCACGAGAATGCAAAAAAGAACCTCTTAACTTCACCAGTCACCGCATGGCCTACAACCAATATCTTGCAACTTGTATATCTAACCCAGAGTTATCCCTTGTGAGGTGAAACACAATATCAGATTTACTTTATATAACTATGTATTCGATCAAAGATTATGTTACCATGCGTCATCATCTCGCAAGATCACAGGCCAAACCTTTCATTATAGCAAGCCACTGCGACACTGCGATAACCTAACTTACTAAATGCTACATCCTTTTTCACATCCTCACAACCACCATGGAAACCCTTCACTAACCACTGTGAAGTTGTGAGCACTGGAAAATATATTCATTTGTTCACCCGTCGTAGCCTCACAACCAAAAATGTAACCAATGTCAAGCCACTCCAAGGGCGCGATAGCTACATCTTCAATACTTTATTGTTACCTTCGCACCACATGGTATCATCTTGCATGCTCACAACCCCAGATCAGTAACAGCAAGGAACCCTGCAAGGTTGTGACAATATCAAACTTAAATGATCAAGTTAACATTAAACTGTCACTTGTCATGCTCTCTCGCGCTTGCAACCATAACATTTCTTTTTAACTGACTACTATGACATTGCGATTAACATTTTTTACTAACTTTTAGTGTCTTACTCACAATCTCATGACCACAAATAGCTAAACCAAAAAAACCTTGCAACGCTGCAACTTAACATGATATTTAACCACTTGCACACTTGTGAGCGCTAAATACAAGGACATTCTTCACATTGTGAGGACACCATAGATATAAAATAAGACCGATGACTTGACTGACGACCTGCCAACATGGATAGATAAAATAAAGACACATAGGATATTGACTCAAAGTGACCAAACCTTTTAGGAAAAACCTTAACCATTGACAACCATAGATCATTATGAGAAAACTGTTACAGGAATGCTAGAAATTTTTTAATACCATATCATCTCATACCAAAACATGACAAAGGACAAAGGCAAGACAAAATACTTAACAAAACTTTTAGGTTCCACCACCTAATATGGTTCAAGATTGGAAAATGGTAGTGATGAAAAGTTGTTTATCACTCTTCAAGGGTAAAATATTTTACAACATGATAAAAAACAAGAGGTTAGGGAGTAGGGAGAAGCAGTCTTTTATACCTATTTTTATTTGAATCTAACACCTGTTTCTCACATTTCTTGAAGAATTTATTCATATAGGTTTTATAATATCCCAAGCTTCACTTCTCCACTTTTTCCCCTTTACATTGTAGCCGAGTAGCATCAATAATCAAGTCCCCTATGACTTGAAACTCAATGCTCCCAATCCTAACCTAACCTTCATGCCAAGAATTGCAAAATTTGGCTGACAGAGTTCTATTAAAGCCTCTCATGGCTTAGAAAAAACGTGTTTCTCAAATGTTATCTCACTTAATATTAGAAACAAAATACCAATATTCAATGACTGCAAGATAGAATCAGTAATGAGGGTAAAAGTACAAACATGTGTCACACTTTTACAAAGGAAGAGGACCACAACATGCAAAACTGTTAAACTTTAATGACATAAAAGCTGCATTTGTGTTTTGAATTTGAAAATGATGTAAACTAATGAAATGTATAAAATTGGATGTAGTTTATGCCTATAATTTTTTAAAATTTGTTTGAATAAGAATTGACATAGTTTTTAAAATTTTGAATTTCATTTTTTAATTGCTAAAAAATGTTGAAAATCTAGGGTCTAGTTCCCACCAACAAAATATATGTAAATAATCTTTTTTCCCTCTAATTTTAGAATATGTTTTAGATGACATGTACAGCTAGTGTAGAAAAAAAGAAATATTGGTTTTCGGTATATATTTTGTCTATTATAACTATTCAAAGCTAGAGTTACCCGAAATTAACAGTTTTTGACTCCCACCTAATTTGCCCTAGCAAATATACACCAGATACAAAAAAAATTATATATTCTTGAAGATGACTCTCTCATCTAGTGTTAAATATATGTTTTAAACTTTTCCGGCATGATTTGTTTTTTTGTTTTTTTTTGAACTAGCGTGTTCTTGAATGTTAAAATACCTACTTGGAGTTGTTTCAACTTATAATATAATATATGCAATCATAACACTATAAAAATTATATGACCATAATCTAGACTTCAAGCTCTACAAAAGGGTATTTTTAGATTTTAAAACAAGTTGAGTTTTGATGGAGAAATCAGCTGTATAAGTGAGAAGTTATGCAATTTTGAAATTTTTGCCTATTTGGCTGCCATATAAGATGCCACATAGACAGTTTCCGCTAGAACTAGTTTGACCAAACCAGTTCCAGCTGAAACCCCCTATATAAATATGTGCCAATTCTTCATCAATATAACATAGTTGGCTTATATTTACTCATGAATTTTTGACCGAAACGAGTCCGACCGAACTTGTTTTGGAAAGAACTCATTTGCCACATCGACGCCATGCATGTACAACTGAAAACATTTTGGCCAAAACTGTTCTGACCAAAACAATTTTGGCCAAAAATACGAAAATGGTCCTCAAGTGCGACACAGCTTCGTACTTTTACCCATGAAGCATTTGTAGAACTTAATGACTTGTAGGATTATGAGGTTGATTATAAAGATGAAGTCATGAGATTATTTGTGAATGGATTGGTTTATAGAATTGATGTTTGTCTTCAATGCTCCCTAATTTTGTGAGAGGATGTCTCTCTTCAATGCTCCTTAATTTTATTAACATCCCTATTAAAGAGGTTGAACTAGTTCTAGAATTTAATCTTGGACTTAAAGTATTAAAGATACTTCCTAAAGAAATTGAGTGTGACAAAAGACAAAAGACAAAAGACAAAAGAAAAAATATACTTAATATAAATTGATATTGATGCAAAACAAGATCATCATTACATTAATTTACATTGGCTATATAAATCACTGTTAAATAACTTTCTAGGAGAAAGAAACTTTCATTGAATAATTTTGTGAGAGGATGTGTGTCTTCAATGCTCCCTAATTTTATTAACATCCATATTAAGGAGGATGAACTAGTTCTAGAATTTAATCTTGGCCTTATGAAAGTATTAAAGATACTTCCTAAAGAAACTGAGAGTGAAAGAAGACAAAAGAGAAAATATACTTGATATAAATTGATATTGATGCAAAACAAGATCATCATTACATTGTTTCACATTGGCTATACAAATCCATTATACTGTTACATAACTTCCTACGAGAAAGAAACTTCCCACACCTAACTCATTAATTATTAATCTAAATAATAAAACTAAGCTAAATTAATGTAAAAATCAACATTCCCGGATTTATTGGGATGAATTTGCCAAGCCGGATGCAAGTAAGTTGCTTCTCATGCAATGAATCATCCCTAAGATCGAAGTTATCTTGGGATTATGGAAAACCTCCTGCCTCCATTACCTTCTGCCTCGTAAATGTAAGTACACTATCCATTTGATGGCTCTTTGATGACCTTGCCACACATAAGAAAAATGGTCCTAAGAACACAAGCAATATTTGACAAATGTAGAGTCATTTTTAGATGAAGACAATGTTGGCATCAAACAATGATGAACCCATACCATAATCAATCTTATACCTTGAAAATACACCTTTCTTATCACTTCAATATATGCAATATTTGAAATCGTAATACCAAACTCCACACACAATGAACACCTTATAAACTCCACTTCTTTATCAATGTATAAACCCTACCTTATGTAATTTCTGCATTTTTTTAGTTGTTCAAACCTTATCTCCAAGAAACAAATATAGTAAAAAAATAACTTCCCAACAGACATTCGATCAATGCATTTTTATTTCTGCAACGTCACCAATCAGTCCCTCCATCTGTCAATGAATACGATACGAATAGCCACTGCCATTCATCCAAGAAGGCCTTTGTCAAAGTATTCTCGTTAATCTCCTCAATTCCTCAACATACATTCAATGTCATAAGCGTGTAGACACGTCACTCTGTACCTTGCATAAATGATCTGAGTCCTCGCAAATTAATGTGCCTACACCAGTCATAATACTCTTTCAATCTAAATATTAAATCTCTGTGAAGAAGTAGATGTTCAGAGAAGTATGATGAAGCACACGTACAGCTTCTAGTTTGTCTCTGTCTCATTAGGACAGCAAACATAATATCCCCAGCATTAAGACTTCACCAGCCATTTCCATTTCTCTCCAAATTACATCTCACAGACGCAAAAACTATAGTGGCTCTGATGTTGTTCAAGCTGACTGCAGCGGCCTCACCATGCATCATCCAATCTCAAAGCTCAATTCTTTATTAAATCGGTGTAGAAACAATCAACCCTAAATACCAGACGGTGAAAGAAGGACTTAGTTCATCAAAAGCAACTTACAGTTTCGCAAAAGGGGTTTGATCTTCGTCAACCGTGCAGTGACGTTCTAGCACCACATAACTGACAATTTCAACAAACCTTTGGTTCTTCAAACTGTATTCATGTCTGGAAAACTATTTACGACTTTTTTTTTAAGAATTAGAGCAACATGGATCGAAAATCAACACCTCTGACTCCACCCTTCAATTATACAGGTGTAGGATGCTCATCATTCCATTGCAGATTACATGCACATGCACTCAGGAAAATCTGCTCTGATACCACATGCGAGCGCAAGAAGATAGAAGGCGAAACATACTTGATATAAATTGATATTGATGCAAAACAAGATCATCATTACGTTGATTCACATTGGCTATATAAAGCCATTATTCTGGTAAATAACTTCCTACAGGAAAGAAACTTCCCACACCTAATTCATTAATTATTAATATAAATTATATATCTAACCTAAATAAATGTAAAACTCCAACACAAATCAGACCTCATGGTGCAATGGCTTTGTTTATTTACTTGGGTTCTCTATATAAGAAAATGAAGTATAGAATGAGAATTGAGAATTGAGAAAATTTACATGAGGCCTTTGAGATTTCCATGAATATTCCAAGAGTTGCAAAGAACAGAATGAGTATGATCCTCAAGCGAGAAAATAGAGCCTCATATGCAGTCATTCAATGCAATAATTACTATTGTACTACCACATTTATTATTCTTTCGATGGAGCTGGTTATTTTTCTTTAGATGAAAAATCTAAATCTAAATATAATGCAATGTATATGAATTATGTTTATGTGCCCCAAACAACAATAATACCTTGTGCACTTGTTCAAACTTATGCATGTGAATAGCTGAATAAATGTGTGCATGTCTGAATATGGTAACTCAAATGAATGTGAGCCTGTAGTCCTTAATCAAGCGTTATTTATTAGTACATTTCAGATTGAGTCCCAAGTTTATTATCAACAAACTACAATCATTTTTTATTCTATAGTCTATGTATATTCTTTTTATGAGTTAAGGAGGTATCAGGGAGAGTTAATGTGCTCCTTGTTTACAATATTTGTTGATGTCTTGAAAAAATTGCTAATAATTTTAAGCCCCAAGAGGCCTAATGTGTTGATTGGTGTATTAAAGTATATAATTCAGATTTTAAATCATTTCTTGAGAGATTTAAGACAGTTTGTATTGCTCATATTCTTTATTGGGTAAATATTGTCGAAGATATAAGCTGTTATGATGCAAGAGATATCATATCTACAAGTATTACTCAAACTAATTCTATTCTTATGAACGAAAAAATCATGACACAACACAAATAAATGGAATGGATTTGTTTAAAGAGGAGGTTGCATCTAAAGCTAGTGAAGGTATACATTGTGAATAGCAAATAGAAATGCTACCTGCACCTGAAAATGGCTCTCAAATATTTTCAAACTCATTGTATGATGAGATAATAATAGAAAATCAAGCAATTTGTCATCAACATATGTCTAAAAGTGATTTTCATGTCTTGGCAAATCAATTATATAATGATGCACAATTAATTTTAGATAATTTGGATATTGCATCAACTTATGAAGATCATCCATATGATGTTGAGATGGAATCATATGTACATCAAGTGAGTTTGTTACAACATAACCATGAAGAAGACTTGTCAAAGTATTTAAAAATTCTTTAGATCAAGCTACTACAGAAATAATTGATGTGATGAAAATTTTAGGCATGCATAAAATGTGTTCAAGAGGATAGGATGAACAATGGTATTGATAGTCATTGTTTCTTAGTTAATAGAAAAAAATGTTCACAAGGTGGAGGTAAATAATGATACATATGAGCACATGAGATAATTTGAAGCTCATAATAAAAGCCATAACGAGGTTCAAAGAATACAAGATTATGTTACTAAACTAGAGGTGGTTATATTTATGCATAACAATGATGATGGTGATTCAAGTGTAATATGTTTGCAAGGTCCTAAAAAAAAAGGTGAAGAAGTTGAGTCCAAAGATTTGAATATATGCTCCTACAGGTATGATTTAATACAATTAGAAGCACTTGTATATTGTGTATTTCCTTGTGATATACTAAAATATATATATGAGGTGCACAAGTGTGAGTATGATAGTTTTCTTTAATTGACATGAAAACCTATGATCAAGTAAAACTAGATGATCCTAGGTATGTGGTAGAATTTTAGTGCTTTCAATTTGAAGATAACTTGCAAGAATCCTTCATGAAATGTGATAATAAACAAAATTATAAAGAATTTTATTTTTGGTATTAGCGTTCTTGTATAGAGAATTTGTTCTTGGTTTTGTACCATGCAAAATTTTTATCACTATGTAATTCCTATTTGACCTGGTTTCATTTAGCAGGTATGGGATTCTATATTAATTTATAGAACTCCAATTTTTTTTTTCATTCTTGTATCCCCTTTACAACTCAGACTCGTGATTAAAATTTATAAGACCTTTTATGGGACTAGGCCAACCTAGTTGAGCTATTCCTAGGATTAGGCCAACCTAATCAGCCTATTCTACAAGGTTTGCTCTGAAATTTAAATTAGGTGCTAGTCTTAATGGTCGAGAGATAAATCCAACTTCCCATCTATCATGTTTTAGTTTTGAGCTCCACAATATTTATTAGGGCTATATAACTAGCCTTCCTCTCCTTATTTGGATATTACATCATAAAAATTCAAGCTCTCTCCTATAATTTTGCATCTCAAGCATTCCAAGGCATTTCAAAGAAAATGTTTTTTTATGGAGAAAGATTCTCTCTGTAATTAAAGAAAAAGTAAAGGAGAACATAATTAAAGAACTAGATCATGTTGGAATATCATGCATATATGTGCTGACATTGATGTCAATGTATTTCTACTATTTAGGATAATGTTCCTATGTTGTTCCTGTGATGTTCAGTAAGATGATGAGTTTGGTATGGCTACTATGTTGAAGATCAGATGTTGCGAATGTACAAATAGTTTCCAGGATGTCTATAGTTGACTTATATCAATTTATAGAGGTTAGCATTAGGATTTGAGTGAGTTATAGATGTTTGATGAAAGATCGGTATTTTAGTTGTTCAGGAAGACACAGTGTAACTTTTTTTGGTTTCGTCTGGATCGATTATTGAATATTATTGATTGCTAACCTGGTTGGTGTATTTGGGACATTTATTTGTTTCCTCATCATGAATAGTTCATAATTTGACGGATCACAAGCTATTTTATTGAGTGAGAGATGTTCCCGTTGGTGTTCCTAATGAACAATGTTGAGTTGATGTTGAATTATGAGATAGAGATATTTTGGTTGTTACTGTAGCATTTCATGGTGCTTGCTAATGTTTCTAGACCATTTTCCATTCATGCTACTAGATCGCATTGATTGGTGTGATTGCATTTGGCAATATTCTTGAGGTGTACTGGTAGTTTTCATTATTCTTGGCCAACATGATGGTGTAGCATGTTGTGAATGTTGAGGCATGATTTTTGGAGCTATATTGTGTTCAAGGATGAAGGTTTTGATCGTTGACGTGCCTTAACTGACAAGATTTTGATCGTATTAAAGATTGCATTGTATTTGATTAAATATTTGTAATTAGATGTTTGGCCGACCTAGAAGAAATAAAGTTGATGAATTGTATAAATATAATAATGTAATATGTTTTTTGGATAAGATCATGTGCATATGGGTGTATGCCATACTATCTGAAGAATTATGAGTAGAATCTACAATTAAAGTAGAGATCTGATGTATTCTTACTTTATTGGAACTGTATAGGCATAACAAAGATGCTAACAGTCAATTCATGATTTATAGATTTTTATCCACTGTGGATTGTAGGGTTTTATACCTCATTATATTCCTTTGGGTTTCAATTGTCATTTGTATTTGACTAGTGATGTAGTAACTCTCCCATTTGTTTTTTTATAACGTCTTGGTGGATGTAGCTTTGATGGTTTTATGAGTCTGTAATTGTGTGATCATATTGGACCCATGAGAGGTTGTACCTTTAAGATAATCTTATCTATGCTATTGCATCGACAACTTGTTTATGTCCATTTTCTAGTTGTATAACTATTGGTGATGCTAAGTCTTCTGAGACTTGTATTTTGTGTTTTGAGGAATTATTATATTTTAGTGATTATTCCTTCAAGTGATGATGTTATCTTGGCATTATGGGATGCACCTAGTTCAATTATTATTGTGCTCAATTTGAGACTACTGTTGTTACGATGATTGTTATATGTCTATTTGGCTTGTGATGTGATTTGATGGTTTCACTGATCTTTGTGCCAAAGGTTACCTATTTATGATCACTTACCTTGTTGAGATACTATCTGGATCGGGAATCATCAGATTGTACCCTAATGATGTTATTTCATGATTAACCATGTGATTGATCTAGTGGTTGCACTGATTGGGGTAGCTAATTATCGTACCTTATTTCTATTACATCTATCATTGCTTATTTTAAATGTTAGACTATGTTGTTAGCAATATTTTGATCCTATGTTCATGATGATGTTTGGTTTAATTTGTATTCAAATTTGGACATGGAATTATATTTGTATTCGATGGAGGTTATTGGATTTCTTGTTATGGTGTATTTATACTATTGATATCTGTGTTTTACCTTTAGTAGATATATGCTCAGATAGCTGAAAATGATTATTTAAATACTTTAATTTAAATGCGTTATTATGTGATTATATATTTTTATGTTGTACTGCACCACCACTATGCATTTTTCCTATTGGCACTAGTAGGAAGTGAGACATAGTCATAGTCACTTGCTTGCAAGATCTACACGATGTCCCTTTCTCCTTCAATATGATTATGTGTTTGTTTGTGCTTAGGCTGTTTATATGATGAGAATCTACACTTGATGTTTTCTTATTTACTGTATAGGTACCAAGTAAATTCATCCTAAGTACAGGATTTGAGTGTGTACCTATATCCCAAAAAGTGGAACTAGGAGATAGTGACCTTGACCATTCATGTTGAGCCAATGTCATCTTTGTATGGGCAACGTGTCTGTAATATTATTATTATAATTATCCTTCTGGTTATAATGGTAAATATGGGTTCATAATGCATTATGTGAATTGACCAGTGAGTGTGTGTGTGTGTGTGTGCATTTAGGGTCCCGTAGTTATCATGAAAATTATTTAGTTTAAATGCTGATTTTATTATTTTGGGGAATTTTAATGATTTGTTTTATTTTAATAAATTTTTGGCTAATTTTTGGTAGTTGAATCCCAAATGCTTGGAATTGTTTTATTTAATTTGGGAAAAAGGCCTATTAGTTTATTAAGTGGCTTAATATTATAATTTGTAAATCACTTTTATAAAAGTGCTTATATTAGGCAAAAGTGAGTTTTTGAACTTCACTTCTCATTTTGTAATATGGGAGTTTTATAGTTTTTGCTCCAAAACCTCTTGGAAGGAATTTGGTTTTGTGTTCATTGTGATAGATCTGCTTGCCATATTTTTGTGGGTAATGGCTCGTTGGAATCGTGCTACGATTTCTTCCATTCTTGTGGAGCTATTTTTGATTTGGCGGCCTCTTCTCAATTTTCTTTCCTTTCCTAGTTTTTACCAGCCGTGTGATGTAGGCCTTCCTCAGTTTTATTATTTCTCTCCATTTTATTTTATTCTTTTGGTTGCTAAGTGTTTGGGGATTGAGGACTATTATTCCCCTCTGTTTTTTATGCATTTTCATGACCTAGTTAGGCGGGCATGAGAAATTATGTTTTTTCCATGTTTATATTTTGAAGTTTTGTCTAGTTATGTTTTCAGATTTTGTATGTTTTCCCATAACTTAATTTTATATGATTTTTGGTAGTTTGGGAATGTTTTATAAGTGGGTTTTTTATTTTGTCAAATTTTGAGATGTTTTTGGCATTGCCTCATTTTACGTGTCACCCAATTATTGTCTGTTGCCTTATAGGTGTGTTTTAAATTATGTTTTTGGTATCCTTTTATATAAGGAGCGAGATTGTGGAGTTGGAAAGGATAGAGGATACTCCTAGTATTTTTATATCGTAGTTCAAAAATGCTCCATCAAGTTAAATTTGTGGATTTTGCCTTGTTGTCAGTTTTGCTAGAATTTTGAGTGATTGGTTTCTTTTGGGCATTGTGTGCCATCCTTGTATGCTAATGAGATGACTTATGGATTCGATGGTAATCTATGCTCTTGGTGATGGGGCTGATTGAGCTATGTGTATTGTTATCATTTTGGTTTTCACTCGGTTGTGTTTCCCCGAGTGTGTTTATGATTTTATCATCTTGTTGCTTTTCTCAGATCTAGCCCCTTGCATATTGTTATTTCATTGTTATGTGGTGTTGGTTGTATTAACCACGTCCACATGAGTGTGGTTATGGTGGATCTTATGAGATACGAACTCCTCGATATACGCCACTTGAGTATTTGATCATCTGGGGGTTGAGTTCAGAAATTACATTGCCTTTTGGCACTCACTATATGGCATGGATGGGTATGTACAGGTAGACATGTGGAGTGGCTTTTCATGAGTATATTCTCCCATAAGAGGTTGACAAGGTAACGTGAAGAGTTGTAATAAAGTGATAACCAAATAAACACATGCGTAATAAAAATTAATTAAAGTTAAGAGTTCACCTATATGGTATGAGGTCTCCCAAGGGAGCAGAGTTACCATACAATATGTCACTTGAGAGTACCAAGGGTAAGGTTACAAAATATCTTACAGAATCGAGTCTCTTGCGCGAGATGGTACAAGGACATTGTACAAGGCCTACCGAGGGAATTGAGTTACCGTACCACACACTACTTGGACTATTACGATCCAAGAAATGACACTCCATGAGAGTCCCTACATAGTATTATTAGTGTATTCCTGAGTAGTGACCTGGAATACTACATTTATATTCATGTTCATATGTATACCTTGAGTCATGCATTGGTTGGTGTGTGTAGCCTCTTGCGACTTTGTGTATCTTATGTGCTTATGGTCAGGTCATTACCTCCATGAGCACAGTGGGGTGGGCCTACAAGTTCCACATGGTTGGGTGGGGATGTAAACCTATACCACTACTGGGGATCGGAGTACAAACTTGGTCTTCCTCTAATTATAGGATTGGAGCTTGCTACTCATTTACTTCTTAAGGTTACTTTTATTGATTTGTACAGTTACTTTATGCTCATGTATTTGTTCTTGACGTTTATTATCATTATTTTGTTTCTCATTATAGCAATATGATGTTAGGTGATCTAGAATTCTTAAGTTATTTTATATTTATGCTTTTAGGGAAATCAAGTGTCTACCTCCTTGATTTTTCTGTTCTCGGCACTCCCCAGTGTGGAGGTTATCTTCTCGTTTATGTCAATTTTCTCTATCTTTCTTCTTTTGGATGGAGAATCAGTTTCTCGTACAAGTATCTATGTGCTCTCATACAAGTTATGGTATTTTCTCATATGACATCTTGTAGGCTCTCGTACAAGTTCCTTCTACTCATATGGCCTTTTCGCAGTTACTTGTATGGCTTCTAGTAGATTCTCATATGGTACCCTATGTAAACTCATATGGTTTTCCTATTGGAGTTACTCATATCATGGACAAAGAACACTTTTACTATCTCTCGAAGGATGCAAATTAGATTTTTGGATACCCTTTTTTGAGATGCATCTTCCCAAGTCAGAACATATCGAGTATCGATTGTCCTTGGTGTAATTGAATGCTAACCATGTTAGACTTGGCGTATTAAGTTGGTAAATGAACTTGTATGATTAACCATGGTAGGAATTGTAACTTGGGTTTAAAAAGCATCAATCCTATGTTCACATAGTAATATGGATGAACCTTGTATGTGAATCATGTAGATGGTAAATGAATTGTGGTTATTGTTAGGGTTTGGGATTCTTTGGTTGTTGTGTTTAGTCTTCTGCTTGTGATATGTTTATATCTTGTTTACTCTTTAATTTTTTTTATTTATTTTTACTTTAGTTATTGTTTATCCTTGTGTCCAAGGATTCTTGGGTGGGGCATGACAAGAGAGCTCTAGGTAGTGTGCCTGAATACATGTTCTTTCCCCTTGTAATACCTTTAACCAAGTATTGTTTGTTAAAGTTTTGATTTGTCACATAATTGATTCACCCGTCCCCCGTCTCAGTTGTCTGCTTTGCCTTGTTTCTATCATATCATAGCATAAAAATCCATTTACAAGAATTCACCATCCAAACATTGAAGTATTCAA
This sequence comes from Thuja plicata, assembly GCA_018584345.1. NCBI lineage: Eukaryota > Viridiplantae > Streptophyta > Pinopsida > Cupressales > Cupressaceae > Thuja > Thuja plicata. The sequence continues at coordinate 4,517 of MU216882.1, read as the reverse complement.
GTCATCTTCCTTCTCTTCATAAAGTATTGTGGCAAACTACATAATTCATTATTCAAGGAGCTTGTATTTTCATCATTTCCTTTTAGGTTTTTGTGTGGAGTAAAATACATTTTATCAACACTTTTGATTACATCCAAAGAATCATTACATCATCAAGGTATAAGGTAATTTATATTTCAGATCTGGCTTTTGGTTTACATTAGCATGCTTTTTATTTTAAGCATATTCAATTATAATTTTAAGGTTGATTTCTCAACCCAAGATCAACAGAGGAAACCCCTGTATACATTATATTTACTCTATTTTTATGAGCAAGACCAGGTTGTACCAATTTTAGGAATTGATTTGGTAAGTAATGTACCCCATCTACAATGTGCAATTGAAATCATTAAAAACTGTGAGAAATTAGCTAATGGTGTCGACATAGTCCTTGGACTAGGCCAACCCATTCGACATATTAGTCCTTCGAGGTCACCTCCAAATTGAATTTGTAGGTTAGTTATAGCTTGTAGACACTATTTTTGGTTAGAGAATTAATCTATATACTTTATGTTAGTTTGTGTATTTTGAAATCCATCTTTTAGCCCTAAATATTACATTTCTCAATCACACTTGCATAATCAACCCTTGCTTCTAGTGAAGGATCATTGTACCTACTCAACATTTAAGCCTTCTTGAGCATAATGAGTCATCTTCCTTCCAATCCATTATAGGAGATAGGACCTAGCATCATTATTTTTGTCACTTGAACTAGTGATCCCTATTTCTTATGTTAGTGTTTCATAACATGAATTTTTTTAATTTAGAATTGATTTTGATGAATAAAATGATTACAAATGCGCCAAATTTTCTTATTGTAAATACATGGTGAATGTAGTCATTTATAGTGTGTATAGTCAGATTATTATTAGTGATATTTTTTATTGATTGTACTCATCCATGAGAAGTAGATGTATAATATGGGTAAATGTAATTTTTTTCATTTTGGTGGCCAAGGGCTGCCAAATAAAGTTGCAATTTGATTTTTAGAATAAAATATATAGTGGTTTGAGGAATTCAAGGGAGTACGTTCTAGGTATGCTTCCACCATAGATTTGGATTCTTGTTATACACACTAGGGGTATACATCTAGATTTAATTCTATTTTTAGCACCTTTAAATTTGAATCTTTCTGCAGTTATTATGATGAAAAATGTTTGTTGCAATAGTCAAAAATGTTCCTGGATTTTTTTCTCAAGTGACTTATAGTTTAAAGATGATTCATTTGATATCCTTTGATTGTTATACAAAATTTTTTTTGGATCTTGTTTATTTTTCATAAGTTATTGTGATTTTCCCTTGTCATCTTCATATGGTCATATCCAACAATTTTTTGAAGCACCAAGTTGGAGGGTTTTGGAAGAGTTTGTTGTTTGCACATTATCACATATGCAAGGGTGATCAATTTTGGAGATTAATATTTCAAAATTAAATAATATTAATATCAAAAGGATTGGTTCATACAATTTTCCTAATATTCATATGCTCCCATATTCATTTCCAAAATGCGAGCACCTCATTTGATATTTTTTTAATGTCAAAAGCAATTGCAGTTTATTAAGATATGTTGTGTGCACAATGTCAAGTTTATTAAAGAGATAAATTTTTGAGATGCTATTTTGAAGGTGACTAAAATTTAAGTGTTATTAATTGTCTCCTATTTTCTCTAAATGTTCATATACCGCTATGTTCATTTGCAGAGCCTCAAGCCTCAGTTTGATTTTTTCAAAGTCAAAAGAAAATTGTGTTTTCAGTATTTTATGTCTATATTTCTAGAAGGATTCAAAGAGGTCATATTTGACCTTTAATATTTTGTGAAGGATGTGTCTTAGTGCAAATCCCTTTTGCACATGTGTTTTATAAGGTTAACAGAATTTGTCTTCCAATCGGTAGCTTCTCGAGAGGAGATCTAGGATTTTTGAAGGTGGTGATCTCTTGAGTTTCAGAACAGATCTTGTATGTGTGATTTCAAGATAATTAAGAGACTTGTTTTGGTTTTTAATATGTTGCAACTTTGAGCATGTGATGCAAAACCATTTATATATTTTATTTTCATATTATTAGTGTGGATGTGTCTATGCATTCTCAGGGTTATAGACAAATGTTTGGTGGTTTTCAAAGGTGATTCTAGAGGCCATAGGTCTTTTTTTTTAGTATGCTATAAAAGTGTCAAAAGGAATATTTCATTGACATTACCCACTTCATGCTTTTTTTTTTCCAAATGAAAATAGTCACAGTTTTAGAGAGCTTCATGAGTCTAGTTGTCCTTGGATGATTTTTTTTAGTCGGGCTCATATAGGGACCCAACCTCCATTGTTAGGTTACCAAGTGAAGTAAGTAGATGTAAAATCATTTGTTATATTAATGGTGCTTCATTTCATAGAGTGGGAGTGGAGAGATATTTTAAATCATTTTAATGATATAAAATTTAGAAAGAATACATTAATATGAGATGGAACTAATTTTTGTTTTTAAATTATTTTAAAATAGTCTAAATGTGATGCATAAATTTATGAGTATTATGATTGTAATTTATTCATTTGAAATTTAGTGGTCTCCATCCATTTTAATCTCATCCTACCCCACCATTTCACTTGGTGCATAAGGAATATTATAAATAGAATTACAGGTGGAAAAGACATTACAAAGTGAAAGAATTAAAAAATGATCTGTAAATTGTTTCCTCAAAATCTTCCACAAGTATTTAAGCATTATTGAGAGAATTTTGTAGGCATGCAGGATACATCTCACCATCTCATATAATAATAAAAAATGCAATGTGGGAGAAAGTGGAACCCTAAATACATTAGCATTTTTTAACTGTATGCACCTCAAATAGATGTCATCTTAGGGATTGAAATGAATTTTTTTGTAGAAGTATGAAAATATAATATTTTTGAAATCTCTAAGCATATGCATCAGGAAAATTTTAAAGTGAAGACAATGCACACAAAATATTTGTCAAAATTTCCAAAAGATATGTTTCTACATGAGTATGATGCTTGAAGGATATTTGAAAATAAGATCTATTGAAATAGATTAATAATTATTATAGTTTTTGTTAAGAAATAGTTTCATTCGAATTAACACATACAAATAAATTATATATATCAGGTAACATTATTATCAATAAAATCCACAATGCTAAGGTTGACATTATTATCAGGTGACCTAATACTTATCCCCGATACATAATATGCATCCTGATATATAACATATATTATTGATAACGTTAATTATAATAAACGGTATTATCGATAGTTTGCATGGTTATTAATTAATGATTTTCCTATGTAGCCTGGACATGACCCTACGTGGCATAAGCCACGTATGGTCACATCTCTATGTAGAGATAACCTTTCAACATATCGGTTACATATAAATCGTTGTATGCTTGTTGTGGTAAAAAAATCAATAACAGTGTGAATGTAATTACCACAACAAGCATACGATTCTAACAATCTCTGGCATATTAGTACTTGATGATCTCTGTGAATATTAATATGAGATAAATTCAGTAAACAACACCGATAAAGAATATTACATTTTCTATATTTAAGATCTGGATTCCTTAACATGGTATCAAAGCACAGGTTCCTTCTTTTAAAGCTTAACCGCTTGAAGGAAGATCTAAGTAAGAAAATAAAGTTTTAAAGACAAGAAAATGCCAGACAATGATGATAGCAGACTTTGTTTGAATAGAACTTGATGAAAATTGTTTAGAAATCCTTGTGATGTTTTGTTGCCACAAGAGATGGGGTTTGTACTGGGTTAATTGACTAGGGTTGATTGCCTATGTGTGGAGTCATTGATTCTTAACTATGATCAGGGGGACCCTTTCGCAGAGATTTAATATTTGTCATGCAGGTAAAGTGACAATCAATAACTTTTGAAATCAGCACATGGTTTGTAAGACCGTTGTGGAATGGGACAAAGATATGTCTGCACTAAGATATTTTTTAGACAGCCAATATCAATCAATGTTGGGGCCAGCCGCTTCGGGATCTACTTTGTCCACATTCTCTGATTGGGCGAAGAGCTGAAGAACACTGGGAAATGGAGATAGTGATTGTAGAGATATACAACTTCCTATTCATGATGTCTCCTAGGCATGTGAGAGATATATGGTTATCTATTGTTTCTTCTTCTCTCGTCTATATTGACTTGACACCGTGGCTGAGGACTTGGCATCTTCACCTTATCTGGTATCATGTGTGTATGCAATTTTGGTTTTATTTGCTTCATGAAGTTATGTATTTAATGGTTTTAAATGGTCATCATTCTCTTCTAAACCATTACTCCTGCATCAGTATCTATTTTTCTATGCCTTAGTACACACGGTGTAACTATGGTTGATTCTCTTCATGGGAGTTTATTCTTTGTATTATGCGTCTCTTTATTCTGCAGCATGTATCTTCATTAAGGTGATTCAAAGCTTATAAAAGATGGTATTCTACTCAGCCAAATAATTTTCACTA
>MU216872.1:0-10032 GCA_018584345.1 Thuja plicata | reverse complement strand
AATCATAAAGTGAAAGAGATATCCAGTTTTTTTCAATAGACTGCTTTTTCTTCAAGAAATGTGCCCAAATTTTTAGAACAGATCAAATATTGCCAGTAGAGCAGTTGAGAAAAGTAAAGAACAAACAGGTGTTGAAATCATAACGGATCATAAATTCAAAGAGAGAGAACACTGTTGTAAATTTGCAAAATATCATAAGTTTTGATAGAAATGCTGTCATAAGGATCAAGTGCAAAGTCATTGAAACTTGCTTATGGGTGTCACGAGCCCACGCTTGAGGCTTCAGACTCCTGTAAATTTGCTAAGAAATATGATAAAGATGTTAGAAATCTCTGTATTTCTGCTGTAGCTTGCATGAGGGCTTGTTGTCTGTGATTTTCATGAATCTTTGAGCACTATGTAGTCATGTGTCCTATGCGTCCACGAGGATTTGTTTACTCTGTATATATTATGCAAAATAATGAAGGTTGCAACCTCTGATTTTTTCTTGCATTGAATAGAAACACAAATTGAAAATCAGAATCATAGTCATGTCTATGTGTCATAAAACCAACAACCCCAAGTGGTTGATCCTTTCGTAGCTCCTCTAGAGCCAAACTCCCAATTGGTGATTGTGAATTGGTGCACCTGTTTCCAACCTCTGTATGATTCCCACATGATGTTGATTTTTTGATTTCTTTGTGGTAATTTATAAACTACATATGAGCTTCAAATAGATCATTTTTCTTTCCTTGTTCTTGCACCCTTAGCTCTTCTTCTTGCCCATTGCTTTCTTTGCTATCTTTTGATTCTTCTTTCCTTTTGCTGTTGATATGAACTTGTAAATACCAAATCATAATCATCCTCATCTGGTATGCCCATAAATTGTGTGAAGGAAAGGAGGTCACGATCTCCTTAGGAAGAGTGCAATACTTATGGTAGCTACTCATAATTGCATCATTGGTTGTCTTGGCATGAGGCCTCTTACTTGTACTTGTTGACAGAGATGAAACCTTAGAATGCCTAGTTTTCTTTGAATGTACATCATCTAAAGGTTGCAATTTACGATTTTTCTATTGTGTTTCTTTTAACTTTGTAGGATCCTCTCTTATTTTCTCCCAGCTGGCCACCTTTTTCTTCGATGGTGAAACAGGAAAGAAAGTAGGTAACAATCTACCATCCTTAATTCTGGCCATTGATGTAATAAGCAGCTGAAGCAAACTGATTTCTACTCTTAGGATGACAAAATAAAAGATCTAGTACCACTGTAAGAACCCTTGCTAATCTGATCTATTTTTCTTTCAATTTTGGATGTTTGACATTTTGTCAAACACTTTGCTTGGAAGGTTTGATTTCTGATTTCTAATTTTGTTTTCAATGCCCAATAATGAAGAACATGTAGAAGTGCAAATACTAAATGCATAGAACATATACTTCAACTTTCTCAATGAAAGTTCACTTTATTAGCATCAGATCAGACCTAATATAGGTCTGATACAATTACAACAACATACTAATGTCTTAGATTTGAAGATTATATCAAATCAAAATGGGTAGAAACCACCACATGTCGCAAGCTATTTTTAGATCATTCTTGCGGTTAGAGCTATTGAAGGTAATTCAAATTTCAAAGAATTCAATTTTATGTTTTACTTTGGTAATTTATTTCAACAAATTATATATATACATATTCTTCTTTATTTTTAATTACTTATTTTTTAATTTTCAAATAGGTTGTTGAGACTAGATTCGCATCCAACACAATTTTCTTGAGACGACTTGTGAAGGTTCGAGAGGGTTCGAGAAGTACTTTCCGATTTGGTCATCAGCCAAGCATGGGACCATATGGAGGCAGTCTAGTTCTGAGAGGGCAGTAAATGTAAAGAAAAGGATTTTGGATGACACTTGATGGGATCATGTGGAATATCTTCTTAGTTTCACAGAGCCCATCTTAGGTATGACTCACTTTACTGACATGGATAAGCCATGCTTGGGGGAGGTTTATGATGAAATAGACTCAATGATTGAGAATATAAGATCCATCATAAATGCAAAAGAGTAAGACCCTAAAGAAACCTTCTTCACAGAGGTGAAATCAATTTGTGTTGAGTGATGAAACAAAATGACCACCCCACTCCATCTTCTTGCCTTCTCATTGACTCCCAAATATTGTGTTGAGTGAATAAGGGTGCCACCATATCGTGATGCAGAAGTAGGTGAAGGGCTTAGGAAGGCTATTAATAAACTCTTCCCTCATATTGAAATGGAAGGTGCAGTTATAAGTGAATTTTCTAATTTTGCAGCACCCATTGGACATAGTCCTGTTGCTCTTCATGACAAGTATAAGAAGGATGCTCACCCTTAGTGGTACCTCAATGGCCACAAATCGCCACACCTCCAACTTCTCGCGATCAAAGTTTTATCACAATTAAGTTTGTGAATATTTACCCACTCTCTAAATCTGGTTGTCATTTAAAAATAACTATTTGTCATTTGATTTACAAAATTGTTAATTTAAATTTTAAAAACTCTAATGAGATCTGCCTTTGCTTCAATAGGTTGCTAGTTCTTCTTCAATTGAACAAAATTGGAGTACATACTCCTTCATCCACTCAGTGAAGCGCAATCGATTGGCATCAAGCAAAGCTGAGGATCTAGTCTATGTGCATTCCAACTTCACATTCTTACTCACAAACAAGATGAGTACAAGGAAGGGGCAACAAAGTTGTGGGATGTAGAACCGGAGAGTACTGACTTGGATCTTTCTATTGTTGCACACTCTTCAACAATTGGGGTGTCGAATAGCCAGCATACTGTAAGTGCAAGTCACAGTGGGGTTCAATCATCTAATGTCAATGTTGATGACAATCTTGATATTGATGATGACCCATATGGTTCTGATTAGTGAACTGATTCTTAGTATTATTTCTAATTTTCTATGTTAAACAATGACTATATATCATGAGATACTAGTTCGATCTTTTTGATATTGAAAACTGAATTTAAATTAGCATGCTATCTTTCAAAATATGAAATTTGTAATGGTTTTGTTTAGCATATGTATTGGTATGTGACATTCTAAACTTAATTTATTTCTTAGCTGCATACACACACACACACACACACACACACACACACACACACACACACACATATATATAACAACCTGCCATTTACATGTATTGTTATGTGACAATCTAAACTTAATTTGTTTTTTAGTTGCGCACACACACACACATGCGCGCACACATACACATATGAATGTACCCAACCCCTAAAATTTTTTCTGTCGTACCAGTGTTTCGTACCCAGTCCCACATACACATACCCGTACCCATACCCATACCCGATTCGACTACTTAGTAAAACACCTAATGCTTGCATTAATGATGGCTTACCTGAAAATCAATGCAACTCCTCTTAAACTACCACCAATCTTCTAGTTCATGCCTAAGAATAATGAAGGAAAAACAAGTGGAAAATTTACTCAAGTGGAGAAAGAGGCGTAGTAATGGTGTGCATTATACTAGCACAATTAGAAAGAAAAAAAGGAAGTTGGATGCAGAGACTTATCAAGGAAATGTTTGAAGGAAAGAGGGCATGAATTGTGATGGATGCGCATGAGATATTGGAAAGCAAGGAGAAGGAAGTACAAAGAAATTTGGAGGAAGCTATTATACCAAGACAAATGTGTAAATTCTTTTTACAGTTTTGAGGTTAAGTATTTCATTGAGAATGTTGGTAAAGAATTCATTTGTAAAGGAGTATAAAGGTATTGTAGGGAAGAAGGATAATTTCTTTTAGAAATGTAAACATCCTTAGAAAGTTCTACAAAATAAATAAATTGTTACTCGAACCATTTCATAATCTATTTATAGCTCTTTTCAAATATTTTTCTAGTTATTTCCATATATTACCTATAGCTCAATTGATATGCTTTCTATGGTACATGTTTTGATGCTCTCTATGGCCCAATCGCATACAAATCCTATGGTATGTACACTTATGTTGCAAGAATGGAACAAATGTACATATATAAACACGTTTCAAGAGAAAGATTGGGTGGAAAAGATGATGGAAACCCTCTTTCAAAGAATAACTGATCACAAAATAAAAACAATTAAGTATGAGGAACAAAAAGAACATACAAATTATCATTAAAAAATGCCAACCCAAGAGGAAATAATGTGGAGGTCAAAATCACGAGAACCGTGGTTAGAGGAAGGAAATATAACTGCAAAAAAGATTCACAATTCTACAAATGCTCGAAGATCTCAAAACTGTATTACAAACATTGAACAATCGGATGGAACCGTTACTAACAACAGTCAGGAAATTCAGGCAGAGACAGTATAATTTTTCAAAATTTTATTGGCAAGAACAAGGCATCAAATCTAAATGAACAAAAAAGATTTGCAGAATTCATACAGAACATGGTTACAGAGGAAGATAAAGTCTTGTTAATGAAGCTTATTGCAAAAGAAGTTAAGGCTACGGTATTTCAAAATGCATTGGGACGAGGCACCAAAGTCGAATGGACACCCAGCATTATTCTATCAAGAATTTTGGGATATAATAGGGGATGAGTTATGTAAAGCAATAGAGAAGTCCAAACTAAAAGAAAATTCTGAGATCTAAATACAACACAAATTGCCTTGATCTCAAAAAAACATACTCCCTAATCCTTCAGTGAATTTAGGCTAATATCCCTCTACAAGACATATAAAAGTATTTCAAAAGTGTTTTCTTTTCACAAACAGTCTTAACAAAATAAATTGAAAAGATGATTCGCTACAAAATACAAGCAAAAGGAGATATTAGCAGAAAAATTGAAGCAGGAGCAAAGCAGAAAAATACCTATGGGAGAAATCGTAATTCGGAGGAGTATTAGAGGACAAGCAATGCACGACAAAGAGATATTTTGTCATGGTGATATGAGAGGCGAAATTGATACCATTGAGGATGGAGACCATGGGAGCGGGATAGTGAGCCGAGTCGAAATGGGGAAATGTGGAGCTCTAAACACTAACCAGTCGCAATAACGGCAAATAGAAACCCCTAAACTAGAAACCACCAGGTAAATGCATATCCTTCTCTATGGAAAATGAAGTTTTGAAATCTAAAACCATAAGACTGAAAGAAAATGCAATTTTGATTAAATGGGCCAGGGACTAGCCATCAAAGGGTAGAGTCCTCATCGGTGTAATATCCTCATTTGGAAAGGTTTGAAAGATAAATTAATTTGTAAAGTTAAAAACAATAATTATGTTTAATATTTTTATAAAATAGATTATAGATTTTAAATAAATTCTTTAATACATTTTAGAAAGTTAATTAAATAATTTATTAATAATGGTCATACAAGAATCTAAAAAGAGTTATGGGAAGAAGTGAAGGATATGATTTAAAAATTTGATAATTATTTTATTTATTTGAAAAGTATGATGTGCCTGAATTCTCCGAATTCTCCGTTTTTAGTGGTTGTGGAGAAATCACTTCAGATATCTCAATTGTACAGTGCAGAAAGTTGGAGGTTCCGTTGCTTTTCAGATTTGGTTGATGTTCCCATGATTCTCTGGTTCTGGTTGAATATGATTATACAGGAGTTTAGACATTTATGATTGGTTGGAATGTCTGAGTATATATATATATATGTGTGTGTGTGAGATTTATTATAGTTATTATTATAATAAATATGGCCGAGGAAATGAGTTATATTCGTCGATTAACCAAATATTTTCGTCGCGTGCAATATTGTGGTTTATTATAATGTGCTCGACATTAAATCTCATGTGGTCTACAGTATAGTGCGATTAAAGTCAATAATAATATGGATATCGGGGGCATTTTTGAAGGAGGATGTATATTGTTATGTGACGCCGTTTAACATTCTGGCTGGGCGGAAGTGCCATGAGTATTCAGATGCCATTATATTACTTTGCCTAAGCGGGACATCTTCTACGCTGCTGTTATTCTCCAGTTTGCAACAAGTGGCAGAGAAATATATCATCAGATGTCTGTGGCGTGCGAAAGGGAGACGTTTGAGGGCTTTCAAATTACTGTCTACTATATACCCGAGTATACGTTCCCTGTTAAATGCCACGTGAATATCAGAAGTGGTATCTTTCATTTCTAACAATTTAATATTCTTCAGCGGCATTTTGTATCTTCCGTGGAGTTTAACTGAATCTCTGGCCGTTCTATATACTTCTAAGATGTTGGCACAAATCGGTTCGCAGATGCATATTGGGTGGTCTTATTGCTATGGTGTGAAGTAGCGGAATTTCCGTCTGTATTGGGATTGGAGTAGGCGGTGGAGATAAGTAAGCACCATATTTACATGAGGGGGTATCAAGATTGGTTCCTGCTAGAAACTCAGGGGAGTCAAACTATTCAAGGAGAAGCTTTTCATAGCGCTAAAGAATCAACATTGGAAGGAGTATTTGCTCTGTTACTCAAGTTATCCCGGGCAACACATAAAGGTTAGATTTCACATTTTTTTACTGCTGTGTAAACACCAGAGATGTACTTCGCTATTTTCAATCATGTACTGAAACATTGTCAAGGAATGCACATTAATCATTTAAGGCATTCTGAGTTTGTTAAAATTGGCAATCGCTGAACTGCTAAGAATAACATTATGTTATTAATACTGCATAACCTTAAACTCTGAGACTCTTCATCCGAAAGAAACTGTTGAACAAACTGTTTGATGAAATGTCTGACATGAGAATGTGAAAGTTTGGATACTATCACTTGGGATATTACAAATGGCGAAAAGGAAATTCTAATGAAATAATTACCTACAAGTTTCTTTTATGTAAGGAAGCACAAGACTAGGGCAAAAAGGGGAAGTCCTAAAAGGAGGGCCATATTTTATGGACGGATCAGGTATTTTTATGAAAGACGGGGAGCACAATTTCAACTTTTCAAAAAGAGGAACTAGATGTGGTGTCTATGCGGCTAATACACTACAATCTGCCCATAAAGGATTGGGACATACAAAGCCTAGGAGAGATCGGAAATGGGATAGGAACTTTTGTAATACCGGATTAAACGATAAAAGGAGATTTCAATATCTATGCAAAAATCTGTGTAAAGTTAGACAATAATTTCCCACTGCCCAATGAGATAAAGATAATTTCTGAAGCAGGAATATTCAGGCAAAAAAATAGAGGACTCGCCAAAAATTCAATGTAAACATTGTTTTGGAATTGGTCACTTGGAGGAAGACTACGCCAAGAAGGGTGTTATGGCGGAAGAAATAGATAAAGGGGATATTTGTGGAGGAAGAAATTGATGAAGGAAATATTAAGGGTTCTGCAAAGAGTCAAGAGAAGAGGTCTAAGGATCAAGCTCTTGGGATGGATGAATCTGGAAGGAGAAAAGCAATGCAGAGGAAACCCTAGAAGATAAGAATAATAACACAATGTTTGTGAGATTAAATAGCAAGGGAAATTATTATTGCCCCTCCTAGAAATCCCCCACAAACCCTCCTCTCAGAAGACTATGCAATTGATAAAATCCCTTTTGAAAAGGCACTTGAGTTTTCCGGGAGTGAACCATCAAATAAAATTAAGGAAACTGGCATGAAGATAGCAGAAAATCAGGAGGAAGATAAACTCTCTCCGGATAACCTACATATTGAAAGTGGAGGGGAGATAAAAATATTTGAGTAAATAATGTTGGAATAATAAAAAACAAAAATGAAAAAGACTGAAGTAGGGTAGAAAGCTCAAATGACAAAAAAAACAACAAAAAGTTTGAAACTGCAGATGATGCCAAAGGATAGAGACAATTGATATCAACGAAGTGAGACCCCCTTCACAAGGAGCTCTGATTCTCGTAACATGGAATGTAAGGGGTATGGATTCCCTTGACAAACGGTGTTTTGTCAAGCACCAAATGTATTTGTGAAAATCAAACATTGGTATGATTCAGAAGATAACTTTTCCTAAAGGATTTTGGAAAACTAATGGAAAAATGGAAACAATGGAAAGGTGGTTTCTATCCAGCGTCCGGGGCTTTAGAAGGATTGACTATTCTATGGAACCCCACAGAGGTGTCCATGGAGATAATTAGAGAGAAAACAAGTGGCTCTTTTATAAAGTCAATATTTTTCCCCCAAGTATCATCTTCTTTCTTATCAACATTTATGGTCCCGTAAGGATCCAATAAAAAAGAGAAGGGTGGAGTCAACTGACTGAAATTATACAACAATTGCACATTGAACTATGCATCATTGGGGGCGACATTAATGCAATAGAAAGCAATGAAGAGAAGCAAGGTGGCCTCCCAAGAAGTGCATAGCATCTTGGGGATTTCCAAAATTTCATGTGTGTTAACTCCCTTAAAGATTTTGTCTCCATGAATGGGATCTTTACATGGTCACATAGACAGAAGGAAAGTCTTTTTGTGGCTGAAAGATTGGATGCTAAGTGGAGACTAGACTAATGCCTCATTCACCAATAAAACTGAAATCCTACCCCTAGTCTTTTTGTGGCTGAAAAATTGGATGCTAATTGGAGACTAGACTAGTGCCCAATTCACCAATAAAACTAAAATCCTACCCCTCTATAGCTTAAATCATTTCCCAATGTAACTTTCTGTCAATACAAATTACAACCTGATGAGAAGCCCATTCAAGTTTGAAAAGATGTGGTTGCAGGATCCCGACTTAGAAACCAAGATTTTTAAATGGTAGATTCAAGCTCCAAGCATAAGAGGAACAATAGCGTACAATGTTTTCAGGAAACTTGCATACCTAAAAGGAAAGCTAAAAGAATGGAACATGACTCATTTCCAAAACACTTTTGACGAAAGAGATAGAATAGAAGAAGAATTAGCCAATCTGAATGAAACAGTAATTAGAGAAGGTTATGTATCAAGACACTTATCTCAAAGAAAAGGAACTCAGAGCTAAATATGTGGATGTGCTTCTCAAAGGTAAAATCTTTTGGAGCCAAAAATCATAGGAGAGTTGGCTCAAAGATGGAGATAGGACCACAAAATACTTTGACAATGCTATAAAAATTACGAGCATGAAGAAAATTTCAACCATTAAGAAGGTGGAATCATGGGAGGAAATTAGTAAAGTTGCAAAAATATAATTCGAAGATTGCTAAATAGACAACCAATGGCTTATACAAGAATGCAAGAGGAGGTCCTTAGGCATATTATGACTCTCATTAAACCAAACCAAAATAAGCTATTGAAACTGTCCTTTATCAAAGGAAGAGGCTATTTTTGTAGCTTTTCAGTTGGATGGTGATAAGGCTCTAGACTGAATGCTTTTTCCACAAGCTCTGGCACATTGTAGTTTCAAATATTTCTCAAGCAATAGAGGATGTAAGAAGAAAATCAATAATGTTGAAGCACTGGAACAACATGTTAAGGAATCTGAATCTGAAGATATTATAAAACTAAGATGTTGTAGATAGTTGATATTCGCTGTAGAATACAATTGCCATTTTTTATTGATTGATTCTACAACGAATATCAACTATTTATATTGAATTGAAGGTGTATCAACTATGAGCAGTCATATCTTATCGTAAATGATGACTGTTGCTAACACACGGTTTGCTTAACATATTTGCAGATTAGTATAACTGTCGGCATATAACAAAAGAGATTAGAACAGTCACGATACTTATCGTGACTGTCATATATGAACAGTCACGATATTATTGTGACTGTCATATATGTCAATCACGATAAGTATCGTGACTTATATTACTAATGTTATGTTAAGCTATGTTATTGTATTAGGCAGTCGATTCAATATTATTTATTATGTGATATATATATATATATATCATGATTTTGTTTGATATATTATATATTTAATTTAATATATATTCTATATCCCATTATATATATATATATATATAAAACAATTGTTATGTCGTTTAGTAAACACGAATGAACAATATTTTAACACTCCCTCTTGAGAGAGAGTTTACCAATTTAGTAGAATTTTCATATCATGATATTTGACTCAATTCAAAATGTCATATCATGATAATTTATCACTCATAATAACAATATACA
>MU216871.1:48355-62682 GCA_018584345.1 Thuja plicata | reverse complement strand
AGATGATCACCACAAGATGTATGAAAAATGGGTCAACTATATTCTTCTCAAACTCCATGTGCAGTTACATGAATGAATCTCAAAATAATGGCAAGGAATACAAGCATCCTCTTGCACAAAATCAATATCACAAACATGAACCAACAATGGATACAAAAGCATAAATAGGTAGCTATAGGAACACGAAGTTCACTAAAAGCTCTTCTCTCTACAATCTTGAACCCCTTAACATGAAGCCAAGGATCCACTATATAGCCCACATGACTTAATTTTTGAAAATATTTCCCCCCAAAAAGCCCTCTACAATATCAAACTACTAAACTATATGGCTTAACAAGTTCCTTAAATCAAGCCCTAAGTTTAGCCCCCTAAAGCTGGTAAATAAAATACATCTTTTTATATCCCCTACCAACTTTATTACATAACATTAAAAATCTATAAACCCGAATACATAACCTCGAAAGGCATACAACCCCAACATAACCCAACACCATAGGAAACCCTAACTCTACTAAGTCGATAGAAAAGAACCAAACCCTGACTTCATGGCACCCAACCATTGTATAACCAAGTTGATATAGCTCAATCTCAATTCTTGAGAATAGCTCATAACTAACCTAAACAAATAACTAAAAATATGTAATTCTATTCTCGTGGCACAAAAAGTATTGTTGTGGCACTATGGAGGGAATGTCAATGCACTAAAAAATGTCATAGCATTTACTCCATTTGTCAATGGACTTCAAAATTGGGTAAAACACAATATATTAGTGTTTATCAATTTCATTTGCATCTAGGGTTTTCTTCTCTGTGCACTGACATGTTTGTTTGAACTGGAGTTGGGAAGCCATAATCAATGGTGCTACATTTGCTTCTAGAGTATGTGGAGAAGCTTGGGCTTCTCAAGCTCTATGGGAAACTATGGGTTTGATCTTTCTCTGCCATAACATATGGTGCATTTTATGAATTTTGTTTGGATTTTTTGGAGTTTATTTGGTTTGAACTTGGGATTCAAAACTTGGGCTCTGTCAACTGTGAGTTATGACTTGTGGCCTCCAATGTGTGGGACACTTGCAGAGGTAACTTACAGAGCATGGGTTCTATTGTTTTTCAACACCATAACATATGGCACTGCTCTTTCTTGAAGCCGGGACTTGAAGTTCATAGTTTTACAACCACTGTAATCTTGGAGTTAATTTGAACTATGGTTGGGAGGTGTAGAGGAATCCATAGCACTCAGACTCAAAACTAGGCATCTCAGCCATTGCTTCAAACTCATTCCCAGTCTATGGTGAACTTACACTTGAAGAGGTCATGGCTTTCTCTATTAATCTTCTTTCTTTTCTTCAAAAACTCAGGCTCCATATCCTCTGTTATAACCCATGACACTTGGCTTCTAATCTACAGATAAGTTACATGTGGTCTTTTCTTGTGATTTCTGCATTTAAAATGCATTCCAAATGCATGAATTTGAGTTTCAACAACTCCATTTTTATGAGTTAATAAAAATATACATCTCTGGCAGCAACTTGCGGTATTTTGATGTTAATGCTCTATATGTTGTAGTAGTTGTTTGATTACTTCAAAACTCCAGCATGTGCTTTCATTACTTCTTTTGTAACCTTCGACATTCAGAGTTACCTTCTGTTGTTTACTTGCTATCATTTTGATCATTACTTCTCTCTATGCTTTATTAATGTCAACAGTAATAACAAAAACACATACCCACATAGCTATTAAGTTGATCTCGAACAGGTGTATATTTGATGTGAATTCGGGTTCTATTGCATGGCTATCTTGTATGTATACAAATGCACTTCACTTAATTTTTTTCAAACACAACAATATTGTCATGAGGAAAAAAATGTCCATCTCTGCAAGCTGAAGTTTCTTACATTATTTTGTCTTTCAAAACAAATAAAAATTTTTCCCTGCAATAATTAGATAAAATAAACAACCTTCAACATTTACTTGTGAAACTATGAGCAAAATATATCAAAACATGTCATGTTCAGAACACTATAAAAGTGTTGTTCCTTCTAGTGTGAAAATACACTGTTCTTTTATCAGCATATAAGACACTACCCATGGGGTTTGAGCATGGGCTTGTGACTCCCATGGATAATATTCATAACAAGAACCCTGAAAACATGAATACTCCATATTTATGACTATATGCCCTATATTGGATGCACAATGAACATTATACCAGAATACAATGTAACTGTGTAAATACCCTGTATAAAGACACTTCTTAAAATTTTGGCATTAAGGACATAAGTTCAACTTTCTTTTGATGCTATGAACAATTACAGTATTATTTGAATTCTTCAGTTGATGAACATATACTGTCTTGCTCATAACATAGTATTTTTCCATGAATGTTTACTCCAAGAAAGCCTACCAACATGCTGTTGTTTCAATCTTTTCTTATTGAATTTCGCTTGCAGTTTATATGTACATTGTTTATTCTATTATGTATTCCCATTTCTCTACAAATCTTACCGTTTCATAAGCATAAACAACAATATCTCATAATATAAAAATGGTGATAACTAGGCATGCATCTTTCAATACTGAATTTCAAAATGACTGTTATGCCTTCCCTGCACTTATTACTCATTGTAATAGTATTGCCTTCATTTTTGATTTGCATGATGTTAGTGAACATCTTATCCTTCTTTTCCTGCATAATCCAGTTCATTAAGAATACTTCCTTGCTCATGTGTCTTCTGTAGTATCATGGATCCTTTTCTGCATTTGCATTTTCTCTTGCTATTTTCACCCAGTCATATGATCACCTTTGCACGCATATCACCAATCAATCTGTTAGGTCAGAAGATAAAATTAACCAATTAATGTTTTTGGGTGAGTGTCATCCAGGATGGCATTCATTCATGAATGTTGGTTGGTTTATTTGTATTTGTTGAAGTAACAAGCTAATCAAATTATGAAAAAGGTTTCTCAAATAGGAATACAAAATCCCTTTCATTCAGATATTTGGTTATAAATACTAGAATAGCATACATCAAAGTGACCATAAATAGCAAAAGGTTTCATGTTTAAAACAAGTCCCTTTAATACTATATTTCAAATATTTTTGATGCATGTTTTCTTGTTACATTGATTTCATCAGATTAATATGCAGTATTAGAAGACTTGAATGTATATTGTTTGTGTTCCATGCATTGCTTAGATCCAACTAGATCTAACACCCCTTTTCTTTCTCATGATGTAGGTTAAACCTAAAAAGACCTAAATGAAGATGAAGACCTGGACTTGGAGACCTTGGACCTGACAGACAACCAGAAAGAAAACAACCACAAGGAAATGCATGGGACCCCTACTCCATACTTCTATCATTCTTTCTATTCTACAATGTATTATTTACTTGACATGAAAAGAAATATGAAAAGACATTTGTATATTACATTCAGTTTGAATGCACAATGTAACTGATCAGTTTTAAATTTTGAAATTCTGGAATGTGATCAATTCTTAGAGCACAAATGATAAATTTTTGACAATGAATGTAATGATGAAATGTATATTAATAATATCTGAAGGATAGTATTAATTAGACTCTTCTAAATATGCAATTTTTCCTAGTTGTGGTCGTTTTGATGGATGTAATTTAGGGTAACAATTTTGGCGATTTCTCCTGGATGTCTTCCTGCTAGACATGACCTTAGACCTTATCCTAGGGAAACAAAGTTATAAAACCAGAACCATTGATGCAACCTTTATTGAAATGAAAATGCATCTAATCTAGACTCATGCAACCTAAAGACCTAGTGCTTGGACAACACTTATTGAAATGAAACCTAAACTAAACCCAACCCTCAAAGCAAAGCTTGGGGTGAATTCCATTAACTAAAATTCGTAGAACTTCCCCATCAGTTGTGGACAATTGATACACATTATTTTCCTTACAGTCTGTGATAACAAAAGGGCCTAACCAAAAATGGTCAAACTTATCATGTTGCCCTGGCCTGCTCTTGAGCACATCCCACTTAAGTATTAGATCACCCTCCTTGAAATCTCTAGATGTAGCTCTCTTATTAAAATCCCTCTTGGTCTATGCTTTCTTTAATTCCATATTATCCAATTTCTTCTTCCTTTCTTCATCCATCTGCAACGATTCAACATATCTTAGTTTAAGAGGATCTTCCTCTTCCAACAGTAACATTTGATCAACAAGCTATAAAGCTAGAAACCCTGTAGAAATAAGAAATCTAGCCTCTTTTCCATAAACCAGAACATAAGGTGAATTTCTGATAACCTTTTTAGGTGTTATTCTATCCAGCCATAAGGTTGCCTTCAATTTAGAGTGCCAATCCCTCTTGTTTTCTTGCAGAGTCCTTTTGATGATCCTAGTCAGGTTCTTATTGGTAGATTCTACAAGACCATTACCCTGTGGGTAATAATTGGAAGAAGTGTTTAAATAAATGTCATTCTTCATAGCCCACTCTGTTATAGATGATCCAATGAAAGTGTCATGCCCAAAAGTTGGGCAAAAACACACAAATAAAAAATTTTTAAATGCACAAAAAGGAGAGGTTATGCTACCTCAAAGGTATAGCAAGTGCACACAAAATGATGTAGAGGAGATATAGTAACCAGAAAGATCAAACTAGGTAGGATAGCTCTAGGCACCATCCTATAGGAATCCCTAGACTGGATAAATTGGTTGGCATGCAAATCAAAATAGTTGATAAAAAGTCAACTAGAGTTGACCAAAAATAATTGTACCCTGGAATACGTGAAAGGAATATACTAGGGCTTGCTAATCCCTTAGGAAAGCTTAGGTATGCAAACTTAGATGTTTGACCAGAAATTCAACCCATGTTGACCAAAAAGTCAACTATCTCTGAAAGACGTGAAACTAAAACCCTAGGGTCCAAAGGCTGCAAGGATCACCTAGTTCAAATATCAAGATGATTGGTCAAGGTTTGACCATGGTTGACCAAAAGTCAACCATGTAAGAATTGGTCAAAGGGAACATTAATATCCCTAAAGGTGTATGGAGATGTTAAGGGGTCACTAAGTTTCCCCAAACAGATAATGATGACAAAGAAGTAATAATGATATATTTAATAAAGTGAATCGCGATAGAACATTGCATTAATAATTTAAATTTATAAAAATCCTCATTTATTAAAGTTAATAGCCTAACATAATAAAGGCTAACACTATTTAAACAAAAAGATAATATATAAATCTCCTCTTGAGCGATAATAAAAACTTCAGTAAATAAAACAATATTAATGATTTAACAAAATTAAATCTAAGTTACCAAAATAATAATATTAATCTATATTAAACATCATTTTAAAATAAAGTAATATTAAATATAAATTAATATCTATCCCAATAAAATAAACAAATTCTAAATTTTAACTCTAATTTTAACCCAATATTTAATTCATCTTTTAAATCAAATCTAATATGCATCTAAAAAAAACTAAGCTATAATAAATAAAATAGAAATATTTAATCGTAATCGATTTAAATAAAGAATAATAAAGGTTTAAATCTCATTTTATTACAATTATATTAAACTCTTATAAATTAAATCAATTTTAGTTACAAGTAAATCTAATTTAAAACTTTTCTTTTAAAATAATATTTAGTTAAAAAAAAATTGAAAATTAAATCTACTCTAAAATCAAATACATCGAATCTAATCTAATCCTTAAATAAATTCCTTTGTTAAAAATAATCTATAAGAAATCCAATCTTTCGAGAATCATATTTTAAAAAGAAATATAATCTTAAACATATTCATACTTTAATAGAACCTTAAAACCTCAACACAATAAGTAAACAATCTAAATATAAAATTAAATAAACATGTTTGTAATCCTCATAATGTTTCTTCATTTAAAACAAAATTAAACTAACTGCGCATAACATGGCGGACAAGGGCTCAAAGGCCAACGCACAAGGATAAAAAAATAAAATTAAACTTTCATTTGTTTTACAGAAACCCCAAATATAATTTGCAAGGGTTTCATATATAGTGTTATAAATATACACACCAGCCAAGAACATGAAAAATAAAATAAAAAAAGAATTAAAATGACTGGTGAAGAAAAGTTCTGTGTCTAAATAGTGGGCACATAGAGCCATTTTTTTTTAATTTTTATTTCATAGAATGAATTCATATTTTATTCCACAAGAGTTGGTGGAAAGAATTTTTAAATTTAAGCTTCTTCTTTTTTTTGAAAAAAAAATTCCAGAATTTCACTAAGTTAAAAAAATATATAAAATTATTTCCCTCAAGAACACTAAAAAATAAATAATCTAAATTTTAACTTCTATTCAATATTGTTGAGGATTTAATGTTTAAAAATTCACCATGTCATTTGGTACCAAAAGGGGATTTAATTTGTTTAGAAGCAATTTATTGTTCTTTCTTTAAAATAGAAATATGATTTTTACAATAATGAAACCAGAGCATAAAAACATTAAAGTTTAATATACTACTTTTATTTCACGAGGTTAACATAATGGAAAGATCTATCAGGGTATTATAACAAAATATTTTCTCCAAAATTTCTTTTTTGAAAATGTAATATTGTTCACATAAATATCCCCATGTTGATAAAATTTTATTCATACAAAATGAGAGATTATAACTCTTCACAATGGCCTTAATACAATCTTGTAGAATTGAAATCTACAACAATGCAGGTTACAAAACAAATCTTTTTTCAAAATCCACTTTTCCATTATTTATTGCAAAACCTTCAATCCAGCTAATAAAACCTGTTGGGTGAGGATTGACCATGGAGGCTCACCTCCCAACCTCAGCCTGTATAAGGCCACCCCCAAGCTTGGGGATCCAATAAGGAATGGAATACAAACAGGCATACAAAACTCAACTAACAATCATAAATATACATAGAAATCACATAACAAGAAAACTTCCCATACAAGGTTGAACAAAAGGAAAGGTCTCCAAGAGACCTTCCTGAAATAGGGGTAGAGGTAGACCTCACTGTAGGAGAAAGTCAAGTATCAAAATGAACACACAAGTCTCACATGGACTTGAAAATGACCATCTTCACAAGATGCAGTCCTGAAATAACCTCCTTATGCCTCCTAGGTGCCCTCAGGCCCTTCTTGACATCATGGGTATCATGTTATCCCATGTTTTTCCCTTCACACATGGGAGACTCTACACTAACAGGAATCATTTCTATCTACCCCTTCAAGGTTACTCTGCCCTCCCAAGGGTGAGTGTGCCTTGAAGACCCATTCAAAATCCAACCACAAAATAAAGACATTATAAAATAAAATATTAAATTTAATTTTGAAAATAAAGCTTCAAACAACATAGGACTCCATTAATGGAGTTTCAAGCTCAAGAACACACATAAAAAAAAAAAAAAATTTACTTTTAAGAGATCCAACCTTAATTCCAAACTAAAATGAGGAATGGTTTGGTGTTGAGCTATCCTTCCTAAGCTCCATCTCCAAAAGCTCCTTCAAACTGAATTCTGTCTCTAAGGGCAGAGAGTGGGTGAACACTCAACTCATCCTAAATCCTTCCCTAAATAAGCAAACCTCCAACAAGAGCAAGGATTAACCCAAAGGCGAGGTTACTCTAACCAACCCTTAACTATCCACTTGCCTAACCCTCCATGGGTGAAGTCAAATGAAACTTGGGTAGAAGAGAGAGTGAGGTTAACCAAAGTCACACTCCTATTCAAAATTTGTTCAAGACTAAAAATGACACTTAAAGGGAGAAATAAATGAGTTTAGAGGCTCATTAATGACAACAAATGACCCCTAACCCATAGTGTACCAAGTTGGGTGACTAAAACTAACCCCGGTTACCCCTTGGGAGCCCAAAAGACCTAAAACTAACCTTGAAGTTAACCCATGAATTTCTAAGTCAAGAAGACTTCTAGAAACTTCTAACCCTGGGTAAGCTTGGGTACTACTCCTAGGTAACCTTAGTTAACCCTAATGCTAATCCTGGTTCCCCTTTACTAGCCATGTCAACATTTAATTACAATAATTGCCAAATTTGGCATATTAAATTGAACAAATGACATGACTTAAGCACGTAAACATTTACTAATTTAATAATACACATGCAAACCACATTTAAAAATTAACCACATAAACAATGAGGTCCATGTCTCTTTATATAGACAGGACCCTGGAAAGCATGGGCATTTACATAGGTTCTAGTACTGGGTCCTCGGTTTAGATCCATGGTCAACTTTTTCTGCACACTCAATGCACACATCAGTAGATCCAAAATGATATGATATGAAACATAACACGACATCAATAATATATATGCATATAAACCACATTTGCATTAGAACTGAAATAACCTAGCATCAGTTTCCTATACCAAATTCATCATATTACATTCATACATTTAAATCCATATAAGACATCAACATAAGCTAAAACTGAATCAGAACATAAAGCATCTCAAAAGTACCCTGATTACAAAATTAGGTGTTGAATATATAACATAGGATTCCACTGATCCCAAAATACGTAAAAGTCTCTAATAGTCAAAGTATGTCAAAGCATAACTACTAAAAGCATGAGTATCAAAATAGTAAAACTATGATAGTTGAATGTAGGTCTCACATCCACCCCCTCTAGGCATTAACTTCCTCCTAGAGTTCATCGAAGAGGTGAGGGTATTGTGATCTCATCTATGTTGTGTCCTCCCAAGAGGCTGTATCCTCTTCATAGCAATCCCACTAGATCCTAACCTGGTCCAGCTCTAAGCCTCGAAGACCCAAAGTCCACCGAGCCAATATACGAATTGGCTCCAAAGCCAACTGCCCATCTGACTCCACCTGCAAGGCATCCCAATGTATCGCATGAGACTCATCATAAATATAATTCCTCAGAACTAAAACATGAAACACATCATGGATGCATGACAGGCTCGGTGGCAACACTAAACGGTAAGCAACTGGTTGTATCCTCTCAAGGATCTCAAAAGGTCCAACAAAATAGGGTGCTACCTTAGAGCCCTTTCCAAAATGGATTGGAATCTTATGTAGTCAAACTCTCAAGAAGACTCTGTCTCCAACTAGATAGGCTCGATCAATCCTCTTCACATCTACATACTTCTTCCCATCTTGAGATTCCTGAAGTCGCCGCCTAATCAAAGTCACCTGCTGCTCCATATCTCTAACTAGCTCAGGACCAATGTAAACTCTATCCTCAATCCTATCCCAACAGAGTGGTGTCTTGCATGGTCTACCATAAAGAGCCTGGTAGGGAGGCATACCCAAGGAAGTTTTGTGCCCGTTGTTATAGGAAAACTCCACTAAGTGTAGGTATTCTTCCCATCGGGTCTGATGGTCCATGACATACATGTGAAGCATGTCCTCTAGTACCTAATTGACCCTTTCAATCTGAGCATCTATCTCAGGATGATAAGTTTTACTAAAGTTGAGCCTAGTACCCATAGCTGCCTAAAGTTCTCTCCAAAAGGGTGAAGTGAAGAGAGAATCTCTATCTGAGATGATCTTATGAGGTACGCCCTAAAGTCTGACTATATCTCGCAAGAACACTTGTGCCACTGCTGGTGCAGTAAAGGTAGTACGCACGGGTGAAAAGTGAGCCACCTTAGTCAACTTGTCGACTATCACCATGATGGCATCATGACGTTGAGGAGACATAGGAAGGCCTACTATGAAATCCATAGATATGGTGTCCCATTTCCACACTAGTATCTCATGAGGCTGAAGGAGACCACCTGTATGACAGTGTTTCACCTTCACCCTCTGGCACTCTATGCATCTAGTTACCATCTCTGCAATCTGCAATCTCATGCCTGGCCAATGATATAGTTGCCTCAAGTTAGCCTGCATCTTCTTAACTCCAAGATGCACTGTATAAGGGGCCCTATGAGCCTCAAGCATCACAAACTCATGCAATCCTTTGGGAGAAGGTATATAGATACGTCCTCTATGATGCAATAGTCCATTAGACTCCAAGGCATACTCTAAAAACTTCCCCTCATGGGGTATCTGAGATCGAATCAACTCACAAACCTCTACATACATCTCATCCTCTTGCAAGTGATGAAGGATGTGATCTCTCAAATCTGTGCTAGTAAACATAGAAGAAAGCTCATGCCATCTCCTACTCAAGGCATCTATGACCACGTTCTCTTTCCCTTTGATGTAATGGACATCAAAATAATATTAACATAAGAACTCCATCCATCTGCTCTTCCTAGCATTAAGGTTCGGCTGAGTGAAGCTGTACTGAAGACTCTAATGGTCTGAATGAAGTTTGAACCAATGTCCTAAGAGAAAATGTCACCATCTAACTAAAGAATGCACCACTGCTGCGAGCTCAAGGTCATGGGTAGGGTAGTTGAGCTCGTGATTCTTTAGTTTCCTAGACTCATAGGCTATAGCTCACCCACCTTGCATAAGGACTGCCCCCAAACCATCCAAGGAAGTGTTTGTGCATACCATAAAGTCTGTTGAAGGCTCTGGTATAGCTAGAATGGGTGCACTGGTAAGTGCTCTCTTAAGCTCCTGAAAAGCCCTATCACACTTCTTAGTCCACTCAAACTTCTTTCCCTTTCACTGATGAGAAGTAATGGGGTGTGCTACCTGAGAGAAACCATTAACAAACTGTCTATAGTAACTGGCTAACCCCATGAAACTCCTAAACTTGGTCACAGTGGTAGGTGCTGGCCAATCCATAATGGCATTAATCTTCGATGGGTTTATTGAGATCCCATCACCTAAAATAACATGGCCAAGGTACTTGACCTCCGCTTTGAAGAAAGCACACTTCAACAAGATACCATACAACTGATTATCTCTAAGACACTGCAACAGTTGCCTCAAGTGTTCCTCATGCTCTTTCTCATCCTTGGAATATATCAAGATGTCATTGAGAAACACAACTACAAACTTGTCAAGGAAGGTACAGAATACTCTGTTCATAAGGCTCATAAACACAGCTGGAGCATTCATAAGACTGAATGGAACCAAAGTGAATTCATAGTGGCCATATCTAGTGTGGAATGCGGTCTTGTGAATATCACTATCCACGATCCTCAACTGATGGTAACCCAAATTGAGGTCTATCTTAGAGAAGAATCGGGCACCCTGCAACTGATCAAACAAGTCATCGATCCTAGGAAGTGGATACTGATTCTTGATAGTAACCTTGTTCAACTGTTGGTAATCCATGCACAACCTAAGTGATCCATCTTTCTTCTTTACGAAGATAACAGGTGCACCCCAAGGAGAAACACTATGACATATGTGTCCTTTCTCTAACAGTTCCTCAAGCTATATCTTGAGCTCATTATGCTCATTAGTGGTCATCCTATAAGGTTCTCTAGAAACTGGCTCAGCTCTTGGTACAAGGTCAATGTGAAAGTCTAATGCCCTATGGGGAGGCATACCAGGTAGCTCTGACGGAAACACATATGCAAACTCTTGAAGAATGGGGAAGTCATCAAGAGAATTTTCCTTCTATGTCTCTTCTTCCCTATCGCTGATGGTGATGGCATACAATTGACATCCCTTCTACATGCATCGCTTAAGCTACATGGCAGATATCACATGGAGGGGTATAGATCTATGAACCCAAGTAATAACTGTATCAGTACCATCATCATCCAAACATTCAATCCTTTTCTTACAACAATCTAGCTTGGCTCTGTGTGCACTTAGCCAATCCATGCCAAGAAATAGGCCGTAAAATCCAAGGGGAGTGACTCTGAGGTTAGCTATGGTGGTCATGCCACCAATCTGGATCTGACAATCCTTAACCATCGAGGTCACACAAACTCTAGCTCCTGAAGCTAACTCTACTTCCCATCTAACCTCTTGTCTAGTTGCCACTAACCCGCAACGCTCCACAACCGATGGAGAAAAAAAGGATTTAGTGGCTCCAATATCAAATAGAATAGTAACATCACTACCTCTAATCTTACCTAAGGCCTCAATAATGGTAGCTTGGTGCTTTGCCTAGCGGTTGTCCACCGCTATGAAAACCATGTGGGACTTCCCCTGTCCCCAACTATCGATTTAGAAACCGCTTCTCACTGAGTACCACCCTGTGGGCACTCTCTAGCTAAGTGCCCCATGGCACCACATGTGTAACATGGCCCTCATGGCTAAACCTGGACACCAGGAGGCTTAGAATACTGAGATCCTTTGGTCCTAGATGAACTGCTATAGCCACCCCTAGAGGACTGCTGAGTCCATGCTGGAGGAGTGTATGGTGCCTGAGGTCTCTAGTCCTTCTTAGGACCCTACGACTGCCACTGTTTGGGCTTAGAGCTCTGCTGAACCTATGGTGGCCTCTATCACTGGTTCTTCAATGACTATTGTGGCTGCTGCTGCTGTTGCTGTGGGGCTGTAAATGTCCCTATAGAGTTCCTCTGATTCCCCTTCCATGAGGTTTTTTGATATCCAGAGGCCTGAGATGAGGTATTATGGTTCTGCGACCTATCCCTATAATCACATGGGCTCTGGACTATCTCTTCGGCTACTAAGGCTCTATCCACCATGAACCTTAAGTTCCCTAAAGGTACCATGCATACCCTATCTAAAATCATGAGATTTAATCACTTGATGAACCTGTTCACTTGCAGCTTCTCGTCTCCCATGTATTCAACATAGGGTAGCAGGTCGAGAAACTTTCCCTCACACTAGACTAATGTAAGACCCCGTTGCTTTCTAAATATATGGGAGGAGGTCATGGAACTCGTCTATATGGTGCTTTCTGAATTGTTTTGAAATATATCGCTCTTTGAAGAGCTCGAGGAAAGCTCCCCACATGATGGTATTAATGTCTATGAGTCCCTTGGTCTCCTCATGCCTCCACCAAGTGGATGCCCCGTCTCTAAGAAAAATAATTATGACTCATGCCTTAAGGTTGTTGCCATAATTCCGCAACCCAAAGCACCTCTCCAGGCTTAAAAGCCAAGCCTCAGCTCCTACCCCATCCGCTTCTCCTATAAAGGGAGGTGGTTTAAGCCTCATCAACTCTGTGATCCGATTCTTAATATCGGGGGTGCCCTATCGAGTCTCTGTGCACCACCCCTAGGAATACCACCTGGGACTGTAATGGACTCCTCTTCTTGATCTACCTGATTTCCTCCTACTCTAGGAGGTGGGCTCCTACTTCTCTCTCTTTCCTGATTAACAGGTGGCATGCAGTCTAGAATGAGAACGGTCAGGTTCTGAAAGGCCAACAATAGAGCTGTATTAGGATTAGGAGGGGGTTCAGGAGGTTGATTTTGATCCCTCCTATGATCCTCTATCTCAGGTCATACCTTGACGCATGCCACGGGGACACGTCTTCGACCTTGCCATTCCTGACGGGCCTGACGAGTGATAGGTGGCATCCTACACATGAAAGAAAAATTTAGTGACAACGTAGTAGGTTAGGTTCCCAATGTTGCTAAACATGGCTCTAATACCAAAATGTCATGCCCAAAAGTTGGGCAAAAACACACAAATAAATTTCTTTTAAAATGCACAAAAAGGAGAGGTTATGCTACCTCAAAGGTATAGCAATTGCATGCAAAATGGTGTAGAGGAGAAACAGTAACCAGAAAGGTCAAACTAGGTAGGATAGCTTTAGGCACCATCCTACAGGGATCCCAAGACTGAATAAATTAGTTGGCATGCAAATCGAGACAGTTGACAAAAAGTCAACTAGAGTTGACCAAAAATCAATTATACCCTGGAATACATGAAAGGTATATACCAGGGCTTGCTAAGCCCTTAGGAAGGCTTAGGTATGCAAATTGAGATGTTTGACCAGAAAGTCAACCCATGTTGACCAAAAAGTCAACTATCTCTGAAAGACGTGAAACTAAAACCCTAGGGTCCAGAGGCTGTAGGGATCACCTAGTTTGAATATCAAGATGATCGATCAAGGTTTGACCATGGTTGACCAAAAGTCAACCGTGTAAGAATTGGTCAAAGGGAACATTAATATCCCTAAAGGTGTATGACGATGTTAAGGGGTCACTAAGTTTCCCCAAACGAATAATGATGACAAAGAAGTAACAATGATATATTTAATAAAGCAAATCGCAATAGAACGTTGCATTAATAATTTAAATTTATAAAAATCCCCATTTATTAAAGTTAATAGCCTAACATAATAAAGGCTAACACTATTTAAACAAAAAGATAATATATAAATCTCCTCTTGAGCAATAATAAAAACTTTAGTAAATAAAACAATATTAATGATTTAACAAAATTAAATATAAGTTACTAAAATAATAATATTAATCTATATTAAACATCATTTTAAAATAAAGTAATATTAAATCTAAATTA
>MU216871.1:24643-48211 GCA_018584345.1 Thuja plicata | reverse complement strand
AAATATTTAATCGTAATCGATTTAAATAAAGAATAATAAAGATTTAAATCTCATTTTATTACAATTATATTAAACTCTTATAAATTAAATCAATTTTAGTTACAAGTAAATCTAATTTAAAACTTTTCTTTTAAAATAATATTTAGTTAAAAAAAAAAATTGAAAATTAAATCTACTCTAAAATCAAATACATCGAATATAATCTAATCCTTAAATAAATTCCTTTGTTAAAACTAATCTATAAGAAATCCAATCTTTCGAGAATCATATTTTAAAAAGAAATATAATCTTAAACATATTCATACTTTAATAGAACCTTAAAACCTCAACATAATAAGTAAACAAACTAAATATAAAATTAAATAAACATGTTTTTAATCCTCATAATGTTTCTTCATATAAAACAAAATGAAACTAACTGCGCACGGCATGGCAGACGAGGGCTCGAAGGCCGACACACAAGGATAAAAAAAATAATTAAACTTTCATTTGTTTTACGGAAATCCCAAATATAATTTGCAAGGGTTTAATATATAGTTTTATAAATATATACACCAGCCAAGAACATGAAAAAAAAATAATTAAAATGACTGGTGAAGAAAAGTTCTGTCTAAACAGTGGGCACATAGAGCCATTTTTTAAAAATTTTATTTCATATAATGAATTCATATTTTATTCCACAAGAGTTGGTGGAAGGAATTTTAAAATTTAAGCTTCTTTTTTTTTTGAAATTCTAGAATTTCACTAAGTAAAAAAAAATATAAAATTATTTCCCTCAAAAATGCTAAAAAGCAAATAATCTAAATTTTAACTTTTATTCAATATTGTTGAGGATTTAATGTTTAAAAATCCACCATGTCATTTGGTACCAAAAGGGGATTTAATTTGTTTAGAAGCAATTGATTGTTCTTTCTTTAAAATAGAAATATGATTTTTACAATAATGAAACCAGAGTATAAAAACATTAAATTTTAATATACTACTTTTATTTCATGAGGTTAACATAATGGAAAGATCAATCAGGGTATTATAACAAAATATTTTCTCCAAAATTTCTTTTTTGAAAATGTAATATTGTTCACATAAATATCCCCATCTTGATAAAATTTTATTCATACAAAATCAGAGATTATAACTCTTCATAATGACCTTAATACAATCTTGCAGAATTGAAATCTACAACAATATAGGTTACAAAACTAATCTTTTTTCAAAATCCACTTTTCCACTATGTATTGCAAAACCTTCAATCCAGCTGATAAAACCTGTTGGGTGAGGATTGACCATGGAGGCTCACATCCCAACCTAGGCCTGTATAAGGCCACCCACGAGCTTGGGGATCCAATAAGAAATAGAATACAAATAGGCATACACAACTCAACTAACAATCATACATATACATAGAAATCACATAACAAGAAAACTTCCCATAGAAGGTTGAACAAAAGGAAAGATCTCCAAGAGACCTTCCTAAAATAGAGATAGAGATAGACCTCACTGTAGGAGAAAGCCAAGTATCGAAATAAATACACAAGCCTCACATGGACTTTAAAAGGACCATCTTCACAACATGCAGTCCTGAAATAACCTCCTTATGCCTCCCAGGTGCCTTCAGGACCTTCTTGGCATCATGGGTATCATGTTACCCCATATTTTTCTCTCCACACAGGGGAAACTCTACACTAACAAGAATCATTTTCATCTACCCCTTCAAGGTTACTCTGCTCTCCCAAGGGTGAGTATGCCTTGAAGACCCATTCAAAATCCAACCACAAAATAAAGACATTATAAAATAGAATATTAAATTTCAATTTTGAAAATAAAGCTTCAAAACACATAGGACTCCATTAATGGAGTTTCAAGCTCAAGAACACACATGAACAAAAAATAAAATTTACTTCTAAGAGATCCAACCTTAATTCCAAACTAAAATGAGGAATTGTTTGGTGTTCAGCTATCATTCCTAAGCTCCTTCACCAAAAGCTCCTTCAAACTGAATTTTTTCTCTAAGGTTAGAGAATGGGTGAACACTGAACTCATCCTAAATCCTTCCCTAAATAGACAAACCTCCAACAAAATCAAGTCTTAACCCAAAGGTGAGGCAACTCTAACCAACCCTTAACTATCCACTTGCATAACCCTCCATGGGTGAAGTCAAATGAAACTTGGGTAGAAGAGAGAGTGAGGTTAACCAAAGTCACACTCCTCTTCAAAATTCGCTCAAGACTTAAAATGACACTTAAAGGGAGCAATAAATGAGTTTAGAGGCTCATTAATGACAGAAAATGACCCCTAACCTATAGGGTACCAAGTTGGGTGACTAAAATTGACCCTGGTTACCCCTTGGGAGCCCAAAAGACCTTCTAAAACTAACCTTGAAGTTAACCTACGGATTTCTAAGTCAAGAAGACTTCTAAAAACTTCTAACCCTAGGGTAAGCTTGGGTACTACTCCTAGGTAACCTTAGTTAACCCTAATACTAACCTTGGTTCCCCTTTACTAGCCATGTCAACTTTAAATTATAATAATTGTCAAATTTGACACATTAAATTAAAATAAATGACATGAATTAATCACATATATATTTAATAATTTAATAACACACATGTAAACCATGTTTATAAAATAACCACATAAACAACGAGGTCCATGTCTCTTTATATAGACAGGACCTTGGAAAGCGCAGACATTTATATAGGTTCTAGTACTGGGTCCCCGGTTTAGGTCCATGGTCAACTTTTTCTGCGCACTCAATGCACACATCAGTAGATCCAAAATGACATGATATGAAACATAACACGACATCAATAATATACATGCATATAAACCAAATTTACATTAGAACTGAAATAACCTAGCATCGGTTTCCTAAACCAAATTCATCATATTACATTCATACATTTAAATCCATGTAAGACATCAACATAAGCTAAAACTGAATCAGAACATAAAACATCTCAAAAGTACTCTGATTACAAAATTAGGTGCTGAATATATAACATAGGATTCCACCGACCCCAGAATACGTAAAAGTCTCTAATAGTCAAAGTATGTCAAATCATAACTACTGAAACCATCAGTATCAAAATAGTAAAACTATGACAGTCGAATGTAGGTCTCGCAGAAAGCTAGGGCATTATATGAGATTATTGATTGAGGGACTCCAAACCTTGTTACAATGTCATCATAGAACTTTAAAATAGTAGCTCCATTAGATTTCTTTTGTGCCATAGCTTCAGTCTATTTGATGAAATAATCTGTAGCAGTTAAGATCCACTTATGTCCTACACTAGAATTTGGATTTATTGGACCTATGAAGTCCACTCCCCATTTGTTGAATGGTTGGTCCATAATGATTGGCTTCAATGGTAATGCTGCCAACCTCTATTTTCCTACAAACATAGCACACTTTTGGCATCTTTTTACCCATGAATGAGCATCTTTAAATAAATCTAGCCAATAATAGCCATCTCTTAGAATTTTCCATGCTATAGTTTAGGGGCTGAAATGCCCTCCACAAGATCCATCATGGAATTCAGATGGAATCTTGCTTTGATCCATATAATCTATCCATTTGAGAAGAATACCAAAAAAATATTTCCTACAGAGAGTATCATCAATTAGAACATAAGGAATAGATTGTAACCTTTCTCTTGGCTTTGTTAATATTCATTGGACATTGACCAGTATGTAGAAATCTGGTCATATCTGATAACCAGGGTGTTGAATCATTAATTAGTACATAATTACCTTGGGACAAGATGGCCTCTTCAGTGGATTTAACTTGATCTTCTCCTTCTGCCATCTAAGCACATAAGTGTTTGCCTCTAACCAGCTTGGTCACATGAATTTGCACATCATACTCCATGACTTTAGTTATCCACCCTGCCCTTTTTTCATTGACATCCTTGTTTAATAAAAACTCTTTAATGCTAGGGTGTGCAATCATTAGATGTATTTTGTTCCCAGGAACCAAATGCTTAAACTTTTTTAAGGCTTTTATAACAGCTAGTACATGTTTTTCTACAAAGCTGTATCTTTTCTCATAATCATTCATACCTTTGCTAAAAAAGGTTACTGGTTTCTTTTGTCCTTCCTCATTCTTTTGCATGAGCATTGCTGAAATAGTGTCAATACCACCATAAGCATACAAAAACAATCCTTAGAGAAATCACGATTAGTTAAAGTAGGGGCTGAAGACAAAGCCTGTTTAATCTGTTCAAAATTATTCATTCCTTCAGCAGTCCAGCTAAAAGGTACATCCTTTTTAACATAGCAGTAAAAGGTTTCAACAAATCTACAATATTAGGAATAAGAAGTCTAACAAAATTTATCCTTCCAATGAAACTCTGCAATCCTTTCTTATGTTTTGGAAATGATAATTTTAGAATTGCATAAATTCTTTGAGGATCAATAATTGTCCCTTCTTTAGACACTTGGTATCCTAAAATTTTACCCTCATGTACTACAAAAACATATTTTTGGGGTTAAGGGAGATCTCAAACTCCCTGCATCTTTGTAAGACTTGTCTCAAGTGGCTTATGTGCTGGTTTGCAACCTTGCTGTAAATTGTGACATCATCAAGGTATACTAGAACAAATTTATACATCAAATTCCTAAAATCCATGTCCATTGCCTTCTATAATGTAGCTCCTACAATTGATAATCCAAATGGCATTCTCCTATAACCCATTGTACCCCGTTTAATAGTGAAGGTAGTTTTGAATTGATCTTCATCTCTTACTAATACCTAGTTATAGCTAGAATAACCATCAAGAAGGGAGAATATCTCAGAACCAGATATAGATTGTAGGATCTGTTCCATAGAAGGAAGAGGGTACCTATCTTTTAGAGATGCCCTATTGAGGTCCCTAAAATCTACACAAAGTATTATCTCTCCATTCTTCTTTCTCATAGGAACAAGATTTGAAACCCAAGATGTATGCTTGATAGGGAATATTATGCCACCATTCAGAAGTTTATTCAGTTCTTTCGACATTAAAGGTTCTAGCTTGGGATTGATAGGCCTTTGTCTTTGTCTAATGGGCTTAGCATTTGGTTCTAATTCTATGGTATGTCAAGTTAATTAAGGATCAAATCCTTTTAAGTCAACATAATCCCATGCAAACACATCATTATATTCCCTAAATAACTCAATAAGAATTTTCTTTTCTTTAGGGGAATTAATGTTACCAACCTTCAAGAACTTGTCTCTTAATATCTCCACTTCTTCATAGTGATCTTCTTTGATTAGCAAGCTCATTTTATTCTTTCTAAATTGATCATTAGAGTTGAAAGCTGATTCTAGGCTGACTAATCCCCTTGGAAGCTTATTAGTCTTCAACTGAATGATCTAATTTTCCATTTGCTGATTGAACTGGTCATTTTTAGAAGCTGAAAAGTCTTCTATTTCAGTCATAAAGCTCAAAATATATTCATCAGTGTTAAACACCTGCCAATTAATATCAGTCTGGGATAGATGGCCTTACAACAATTTTAACATGTGAATGATCTGAGATCTGTCCTTTCTTTCCAATAATTGAAACATGAGCACCAATACCAACCAACCTATCAGCATGAATATTTTTCCTTCTAGGTATGGAAATAAGGTTAAATGCATCAAAATTATCCAAAATATCAGAGGCTCTAGATTTATCCAGCTTCAAGAGATTATGTTTAACAACATTGATACCTCTCACCTATCTTACTATCAACTCACTATCCCAAAATTCCCTTAAGCACTTGATTCCTCTTTTCCTAGCCCATTCCAAGCCTTGAATAAGACTTTCATACTCTTCTATATTGTTAGAACATGGAAAAGATAACTTGTAAGCAGCATAAAATTCATCACCATGAGTTGAAACCAACATAACTCCTGCACCAATACCATCCTTATTCTTAGATCCATCAAGATATAGATCCCATAGCTGGTTAGATAATTCAGATTCAGAACATTGATCTTTAATCAGATTAGGCACAACTAAATCAAATTCTAATATCACCTAGTTACCAAACACAACATCAAACACATCATCATCTTGATCATTTTTAGCTACCCATTCATCTAGAACAATATTAGGATATTCTTCATTTTGTGTGTTATAAGATGAACTCCCATTGATTTCATCTGGATCCATGATCACACAACTTGCATTTATGGGACTAGGATTATAAGGCTCTATGCAGTCTTTGGCCCATAACTCTAATTTTATGGTCACCTTAGCACCATATCTAGTTCTGAAATATAGGTGAGACCAATCTGATGAGAAGTATCCATCTATTTTGGCTGTGAAGTCTCTTGATAAACATATAGAAATGTAAGGTGGAAGATCTATGACAAAAATATCTTGGGAAATGGAGAATTTTGGACATGAGTGTAAGGTCAAACTTGCATTTTTAACAACACCTATGGCCTTAACTGAGGAACCATCAAGCAGGACAACTCCTTTCTCAAGGGGTTCATACTTTAAATCCAACAAATCAGCTATGCTCCTTGGCATGACAGTGCTGGTTGCACCACTGTCCACCATACAATTATGCACTAATTTGTTTCCAATAATTAAAGAAACATAAAAAGGAGGAGGCTTAACATTTTTAGATTTCTTACCTTCCTTTTCTGTCATCTTCTATATATTTGTTGACTTTCTTTCAACTGGTATTGTTGATTGCTTCAAATCTGTAGTATTTTTACTCACTTGTGTTACTGGCTGTTGCACTTTAACAATCTTCTTTTCTCCTTTAACCACTTCATCATGAACTATTGAAGGCTCTGAATTGACCATAACCACTCTAGGAGGATGAGGTACAACTTGCTGTGAACTTGTTGTCTCTTTTGACAGCTCTTCCTTTAATAAATCAGTTTGTCCTAGAATGGCTAATGAATCCCACATAGAAACAAAAACATTCACCTTCTTCATATTATCAACAATATTATAGGGAACAACAAATTGTACCTTCTAAGGTGATTTAGCAATGGTCTGATCCACTTGATTCTAATTTTGTGTTTCTTTGTTTGCAAGAGTAGAGGGCCCCTTTAGAATAGAAACTGAAGGAATGAATGGTGATTGAGTTGTGGTAGCAAACCTGGTAGCTGATTGCTTTGATTCTAGAGCTCTCTTCTTGGCTCTTGTGTTTGTTGATACAGGTGAATCATCATTTTCTCCAATTTAGAAATGTAGTGTCTGGAGTAGTCAGATCAGGGTGTTGTTGAGTCTCTTCAGTAGATATAGTAGATTGTGAATCAATTGCATTTTGAACCATTAGGGCTTGATTAAGCACTCCATTAGCACATTTGGATTGATTGTGCCATTCATTGTAAGGAAAACACCATTCAAAATCAGCAGCATTATTATTTTGGTTAGGAACAATATCCCTAACAGTATTAAGAGGTGCAGGATTGTAAGGTCTATAAGGCCTTTGATTACAATTTTGCCTATTTTCAGTGTTACTTCCTTGGTATTGCTACTTTCTTCTCTGGTAAGTGGGTTCAGTAGGTTGTTGGGATGAAGAACTAGCAAACTGATTTTGATTATGGGCTATTGGATTGCCTTGAGTTTGCTTCCTTTTAAGGTTCACTAGCTCATTTCCAAAGGTTTGTAATAATCTCTCAATCTTTTGTTAGCTATCTTTTATACCTTGCAACTCATTAGAAGGGATAGCAGGCATTATTTCTTCACTCTTATAAGCTGGCAATGAGGCCAAAGGTGGAACAACTAATGGCATATTGGACTAGATGTTAGGAAAGTAAGGCATGGGTAGCCTAGGAGATATCTTTCCTGCCTGAATGAGACTATTCTCTACCCTTATTGAAATATCAAAAGCTTGAGGTAAAGAATTTCCCCCCATAGATTGGATCATTACTAAAATATCACTATTCAGGCTTTTAAGAAAGTACAAAAATGCATATTCAACAGAAGGTCTTACCATGTCTAGAATCATATTCCAAGTCTCCTGAAATCTGAGATTGAAATCACTCATCTCTTCTTATGGAGCCCTTTTGATAGTAGTCAATTGTTCTATCAAAGAAATATTTTCAGATTTATCTTCAAAAAACTTTGATAATCCATCACCTAATGCATCCCATGTAGTAATAGATCCAACTCGGAGAGTTTGGAACCATTCCACTGCTTTTCCCTTCAATGATGCAGCTAGTAGCTTCAAAGCCACATCCTCCTCTTTGATGTGATGGACATTGCAAAGAGAAGCAATATCTCTAATGTGCTTAATGGATGTTGTTTGTCCTTCTCTCGTGAAAGATGGAAATCCCTTTAATGCTGCCAATGGTATGTTGTTGTGATTTGTAATCCTTAGAGGAATGCCTTGATCAAATGGAACAAAAGGCAATCTTCTAGCCATTGCTGGTGTTGCTAAAGAAAGATCTGCAACTTTAGGTAGTTCCTCTTCTGATAATGGCTCAAGAACAACTTGAAATTGAAGTGCTGGAGGACTTTCTAAAGATTCTTGATCAGAATTTGGTAAATCAGCGTAGTAAGTGGGAGGAGCTGAACTTCTCTTAGATCTTCTTTTCCTTGGTCTTCCTAGCTTCCTACCCCTTGCTACGGGCTGGAAGGATAGCTCTTTTGGACCTCTAGGCTCTCTCTGCAAAGTTCTTCCTCTCCTGGTATGTGATAACTATAAATACTAGAAGTCTTTTCCACTCCTTGTTTGGATTTGGTTCATGTATCACAAAGGTCCCACCGAGCATGCTAACAAATTTTGAGGTTTAGAGTTACCACCCCAACTCAGGCATTGGGGTTTTATAGGTATTCTATCCTAACAATGGAAACCTTCTCTAGCTATGGGTGGACTATGATTGAGAAGGAGTCTCTGGATTCTAGGCCGGTTCCTATTGAATTTGGGTATCAATTTTATACTATTTTCTCCTGATTTTGGGAAGGAAATGGAGAAATTCTAAGTAAAATTGCATGAGTAAAACTTGAAAAGGTGATACACCAAATAATATTCAGATCTCTCAAAGCCTCAAACTAACATTCACTTGACATACCCTAATGATCTCGGAAATATCACTCACTATTCAATACATAGGCTAATTTGAAAGTCACTACTAGGGTTTAACCACAAATAGCAATCTTACTATCAACAACATGCATATTCTATAAAATGCTTATGTTATATAATCTAGAATAGGAATCTATATAATCCACTAATCCATGGTAGAGATATATTACACTTGGATGCAGAAAATTGAATAGGATTTGAACATATAATCACCACAAGATGTATGAAAAATGGGTCAACTATATTCTTCTCAAAATTTGTGTGCAGTTACATGAATAAATCTCAAAATAATGGCAAGGAATAAAAGCATCCTCTTGCACAAAATCAATATCACAAACATGAACCAACAATGGATACAAAAGCATAAATAGGTAGCTATAGGAAGAAGAAGTTCACTAAAAGCTCTTATATCTACAATCTTGAACCCCTTAACATGAAGCCAAGGATCCACTATATAGCCCACATGACTTAATTTTTGAAAATATTTCCCCCCCAAAAAGCCCTCCAAAATATCAAACTACTAAACTATATGGCTTAACAAGTGCCCTAAATCAAGCCCTAAGTTTAGCTCCCTAAAGTTGGAAAATAAAATACATCTTTTTATATCCCCTACCAAATTTATTACAAAACATTAAAAATGTATAAATCCAAATACATAACCTCAAAAGGCATACAACCCCAACAAAACCCGACACCATAGGAAACCCTACCTTCACAAATTTGGCAGCAAATAACCAAACCCTAACTTCATGGCACCCAACCATGGTATAACCAAGTTGATATAGCTCGATCTCAATGCTTGAGAACAGCTCATAATTGACCTAAACAAATCACTGAAAAGATGTAATGTTGTCCTCGTGGCATAAAAAGTACTATCATGGCACTATGGAGGGAATGTTGACGCACTAGAAACCAGCATAGAATTTACTCCATTTGTCAGTGGACTTCAAAATTGGGGGAAATACAATGCGTTAGTGTTTATCTATTTCATTTGCATCTAGGGTTTTCTTCTCTGTGCACTGCCATATTTGTTTGAACTAGAGTTGGGAAGCCATAATCAATGACACTGCATTTACTTCTGGAGTATGTGGAGAAGCTCAGGCTTCTCAATCTCTGTGGGAAACAATGGGTTTGATCTTGCTCTACCATAACATATGGCAAATTTTATGAATTTTGTTTGGAGTTTTTGGAGTTTATTTGGTTTGAACTTGGGATTCAAAACTCAAGCTCTGTCAACTGTGAGTTATGACCCATGGCCTCCAATGTGTGGGATACTTGTAGAGGTAACTTACAAAGCTCGGGTTCTGTTGTTTTTTGAAGCCATAACATATGGCACTGCTCTTTCTTCAAAATGGGACCTTGAGTTAGTAGTTTTACACCCACTGTAATCTTGGAGTGAATCTAAACTATGGTTGGGAGGTGTAGAGGAATCCATAGAACTTAGAATCAAAACTGGGCATCTCAGCCACTGCTTCAGACTCATTCCCAGTCTATGGTGAACTTACACTTAAAGAGGTCACGACTTTCTCTATTAATCTTCTTTCTTTTCTAGAAAAAATCGTGCTCCATCTCCTTTGTTGTAACCCGCAACACTTGGCTTCTAATTTGTAGATAAGTTACATCTAGTCTTTTCTTGTTACTTCTGCATTTAAAATGCATTCCAAATGCATCACTTGGAATTTCAACAACTTCATTTTTATGAGTTAATAAAAATATACATCTCTAGAAGCAACTTGCGGTGTTTTGATGTTAATGCTCTGTATGTTGTAGTAGTTGTTTTCTTACTTTGAAACTCCAGCATGTGCTTTCATAACTTCTTTTGTAACCCTCAACACTCAGAGTTACCTTATGTTGTTTACTTGTTGTCGTTTCTATCATTACTGCTCTCTATTCTTTATTAATGACAACAGTAATAACAAAAAGATATACCCACATAGCTATTAAGTTGATCTCAAACAGGTGTATATTTGATGTGAACTCGGGTTATCTTGCATGGCTATCTTGTCTGTATACAAATGCACTTCACTTAATGTTTTTCAAACACAACAATATTGTCACAAGGACAAAAATGTCCATCTCTCCAAGCTGAACTTTCTTTCATTATTCTTTCTTTCAAAACAAATAAATTTTTTTCCCTCCAGCAATTAGATAAAATAAACAACCTTCAACATTTACTGGTAAAACTATGAGAAAAATATATCAAAACATATCATGTTCAGAGCACTATAGAAGTGTTGTTCCTTCCTGTGTGAAAATACACTATTATTTTATCATCATATAAGACACTACCCATGGGTTCAAGCATGGGCTTGTGACTCCCATGGATAATTTTCATAACAGGAACCCTGAAAACATGAATACTCTATTTTTATGAATGTATGGCCTATATTGGATGCATAATGAACATTATACCATAATACAATGTAACTGTGTAAATACCCTATATAAAGACACTTCTTGAAATTTTGGCATTAAGGACATAAGTTCAGCTTTCTTTTGAAGCTATGAACCATTATAGTATTGTTTGATTTCTTCATTTGATGAACATACACTGTCTTTCTCATAACATAGTAGTTTTTCATGAATTTTTACTCCAAGAAAGCCTACCAACATACTATTGTTTAGATCTTTGCTTATTGACTTTCACTTGTAGTTTATATGTACATTGTTTATTCTGTTATGTATCACCATTTCTCTACAAATCTTACTACTTCATAAGCATAAACTACAATATCTCATAATATAAAAATGGTGATAACTAGGCATGCACCTTTCAATACTGAATTTCAAATTGACTGTTATGCCTTCCCTGCACTTGATACTCACTGTAATAGTATTTCCTTCATTTCAGATTTGTATGATGTTAGTGAACATCTTATCCTTCTTTTCTGCATAATCCAGTTCATTAAGAATACTTCCTTGCTCTTGTGTCTCCTATAGTATTATGGATCCTTTTCTACATCGGCATTTTCTCTTGCTATCTGCACCTAGTCATATGATCACCTTTGCACACATATCACCAATAAATTTGTTAGGTCAGAAGATAAAATGAACCAATTAATGTTTGTGGGTGAGTGTCATCTAGGATGGAATTCATTCATGAATGTTGGTTGGTTTATTTGTATTTGTTGAATTAACAAGCTGATCAAATTCTGAAAAAGGTTTCTCAGATAGGAATACTAAATCCATTTCATTCAGATATTTGGTTATAAATACAAGAATAACATCCATCAAAGTGACCGTAAATAGAAAAAGGTTTCATTTTTAAAACAAGTCCCTTTAATATTGATGAGCCTCCCAAAAGGCCATCTTTTCCATGTGATTACTTTCCTTTTTCAGAATTTTGTTTTCAGAAGAAGAAGACTTTAAACTTATGGTTTTTATATATTTTTATATCAAAGGACATAAGTAGATAAAATGGATGGTGAAAACATAA
This sequence comes from Thuja plicata, assembly GCA_018584345.1. Classification (NCBI taxonomy): domain Eukaryota; kingdom Viridiplantae; phylum Streptophyta; class Pinopsida; order Cupressales; family Cupressaceae; genus Thuja; species Thuja plicata. The sequence continues at coordinate 35,757 of MU216871.1, read as the reverse complement.
TGTATTTTTCTTAAAGCTAATGGATAGAAGTTGTAGGATTTAAGTGATTGCATGTTTAATGGATAGTCCTTTTCCCTATCCTATGTTTGCGAGTAGTTTCCTTCCTAAAGCCGAATGTTGTGCAAGAATATTAAATGAAATATCACACTTCTTTCTTAGTATTAAATGATAAAATATATTTATACGTTGGAAGTTATGTATACTAACCATTTTGTAGGAGTAAAGTTATGGCACATTCAAAGAATTCTAGCATGGTGTTGAAAGGGTCAACGACAGCCGTTACCTTCAGAAGCGCCAACATAAAATAGGGAATTAAGTAAGCGGTTAAAGATCGGCGTGTCACTAAACTCTCACAGAGGAACAAGTCAATCCAGTTCCTGAGAAGACACCGCGTGCAGATCTAGAACCACTGCATGCTACATTCTGGGAAGAACTTGAAGACCTACTTTTGCTATTCAAGATTTCTGTTATGAGCATGATGTATCCATTAGTGATCCTCATTAATGGAGTGATCCTAGATCTAGGTTGTAGTGTAGTTCCTCATTAAATAAGTGGATTTCCATAGTTCCATAGGAGAGTAGAGGAAGGAAAGAATAAATTGATGTAATTTCTAGACTAGAGTTTGATATTGTAGCACTGTTTATTTTCCAAGCATATTTCCTCCATGAATGAATAGAATGCAGAATTTGAGTTTTAGTCTCTTATTGTAATTGCATTTCTATTCACTCATCCAAGGGGGCCCACTTGGTGAGTGAATTGTATTATTAGATTAGAATTTATTTATTTTCTCATTAATTAGAAGATAGAACTCTACTATTCGTATAGCCACTAGTAGCAGAACTGATGTACTGTTCCTGCAGCATAGGCGAGCAGAGTAACCCCTACTTGTAACTACTATTTTATTAGAATAATTGCATTCAATTGAGATAGTGCAGATTCCTAACACGTAATGTATTTCAATTCCATAGGTTTAGCCATGAGAATCAATGAAGTTTGAAGCATATAATTTGTGAACACCATTCCAAGTTTACGTCCCTGGTCGATAACTAAATGAGACTAAATAATCTACTTAGTAGGCATTTAGGGTGTCCAATCCTGAAATAGCAGTCCAATGCTATGTGTTTCTAAGACAATTGTTTGGCCAAGCATTTTTGGTGCTGCTACCGGGGATGGTGTTAGTTCAAACCACTTTGGTGTTTATGATTCCAGTGTTCATAGTTTAGGATTTAATTTTAAGCAAAGCATTTTATGCATAGATGAAGAGATCCCCGTGGAAGATTCCTTCCTCATCATTACCAGGCCAAACCATTTGATCCTTTTAACCTTGAGCATGAAGAACCCAAAGTAGATAGTGAAGAAGAAGACCTATTTGAAAATCCATTTGCAGAGCCCCAAGGAGAAATTTTATCACCCTCATCCTCCAAAGAATCGCTACATCTAGAAGTCCTTTTTGATGAGTCTTAGTATCATGATAACCCATCAGCTCTTATTGTATATCAGCCACCACCACAATAGAAACAAGGCCCTCCTCCAAGGATGGCTCAGCCTACCTTTCCCTTTCCAATTCCTCCTCAGTAGGGTAACCAAAACCTAAAGAACATTTCATCCGTTGCATTGCCAAAATTTTACAGACTTATCACTAAAAATCCTGAGACTTTCCTCTTCGAGTTTGATATCCTCTACAAAAGCTATGACTACACAATTGATGCCCATAAGCTGAAGTTGTTTCTGTCAATTCTCAAGGAGGCCGCGCTAAGATAGTTTATGAGCCTTGGAGCTAATGTCATACCAAATTGGAATGCCATGAGAAATATGTTTCTTGCAAAATACAAAGAATACTATATAGGATGAGATTTAAAAGAGATGACATCTTTAAGATGACATCTTTAAGATGACACAAAAAGAGGATGAAACCTTGGAAGGCTATGTTTCCAGGTTTATGTATAACTTGCAGTGAAATGCTCAACACCAGTTAAATGAGGAATCACAGAAGCATATGTTCCTCAAAGGTGTCAATGAAGGAAGCATAGAGGCCTTGGACCTTATGGCTAGTGGTGACATCACCTAGAAAAACTAGGTAGAGATTAAGACCATATGTATGAATTTCTCAAGGGCTACAGTAAAGAAAGGAAGAGGATTAAGGGACTTGCCTGAAAAGACAAATGGCTCTAGAGTGTCTAAGATAGAACTGTCCAATCTCTTGTCTGACTTCAAGCAGGATATTATCAATGACGTGGGTACTCAGCTGGATACCATGAAAGCCCAAAGGAAGAAAGAGGACGTGGACGCTATGCTGGCTAAATTCTGCTCCCGTTGTAGGGAGAAGAAAAGAAATTGTAAGTGCAAAATTGTTGCATCTGTGGACACTACTTCAATATCCACCGAGTTCAAGGTAATAGATGAGGAGAATGGAGAGGTCTTTTATGTGGCTCAAAGGCAACCATGGGCTCAGATACAAGGTATGCCTCAAGAACCCCTAATTCATTTTGGTTATATAATAATAATAATAGTAATCAATGGAAGAATCAAAACCCCCAAAATTCTATCCCTCAAGGATAGAATTGGAATAATCATTGGTCAATCTAACAGCCACATTATAACCAAAATTTTCAACCTTAGTTTAACCCAAACTAGCAGTAGTTTAACCCATATCACCAGTAGTATAATTCATTTCAGTAGCCACAGTAGAATAACCAATGGCAACCACATGGTAACTAGCAACATCAACCTTAGTGGGGGCCCAATCAACCTACTCAGCAACAAGCTATAATGCCTCCACCTCAGCAACAAGCTATTATGCCTCCACCTCATGTAGCCAATAATAGCCCTCAGAAACCACAACTGCCTGCTCAACCAAATCCAAATCCAAACAACAAGCAGCAAGCCTATTCACTACAAGTGAATGATATCCACCTAAGATCACGGACTACATTGCCTACACCAAGATCACCCATAATAATTGATGTTTTTGATACTGAGGAAGCGTTTGACAATTGCAATATTGTTGTTCCCCCTGTTGCACCGCCTATTCCAGTTGAGAAAGAACCACCTTTTCTGCAAAGATTGGCCCAACCATCAGTATCCCCTAAAGAGAATACTATTTCAAAAGACCTGATTGACCAACTGAAGCAAATGACTATCCAAATACCATTATCAGATTCCCTCAAGGAAATTCCAATCTATAATAAAGCAATTAAAGAATTCTATATCAAGCACCTTGGTAGGAAAAAGAAAGATCCTGATACTGTCCATGTTCTTGGACAACTTTATGATCTAATGCTTAGTAAAAGTTTGATTCCTAAATAATCTGATCGAAGAAGTCTGGTGGTTACTATTCACATTAATGGTATAAAAATACAGAATGTTTTGGTTGATTTAGGAGCGTCTATTAATGTTATGACTATGGATGTATTGTTAAGGCTTAGTATCATTGGGTTGAGGGAAACACCCACTATTCTCTAGTTAGGTGATAATTCAACTGTCAAACCAGATGGTATGGTAGAGGATATTATTGTCACACTTGATTCCTTAGAATACCCTTCAGATTTCATCATCCTATCTCCAAAAGCCACACTAGGAGGGTATCCATTAATCCTAGGGAGGCCTTGGTTAGCCACAGTAGATGCTTGCATTGCATGCCGCTTAGGGAAAATGACCATATCTAATGGTATTAAAACTAAGAAATTAACCCTGTATTCTCCATCCAAACCTCAAGCTAAACTTGACCAAGTTGTCTGGCCGGATCTAGGAGACATCCCCCTTGAAGCCAATTCAGTACAACAACTTATAGTTATTGATAGAAATTCATTCATGGTCTTGCAAGAAGAGGATGACATACTTGTAGCAATTATTACAAACCAATATGGCTCTAAAGAACCCTCATGTCATGAACCTAACTGTTCTCTGCAAACCATATTGCCCCAGAAGTCTTCATCCTTCCTGCAGCACCAGATTATCTCCATACTCTGTTACCCCATGAAATAAAGTCACCTACCTTTGCAGAAGTTCTTATGTTAGACAAAGTCAAAAGAGTATAGATTGCCTTAAACAAGGAATTGAATGTCAATAAGGATCTCACTAAATCTCAGATGTCTAGCCTTGAGCATCTTTTGCAAAAGAATAAGCAAGATTTTGCATGGGACTATACTGACATGAAAGGGATTGACCAAAAATTGTGTACCCATAAGATTTATATCAGTCCAGAGTCCAGACCTATTAGGCAACCTCAAAGAAGAATAAACCCTGCATTAAGAGATATAGTAAAGGTTGAATTGCAAAAAACTTCTCCAAGCTGGCTTCATATATCCCATTTCTGATAGTTAGTGGGTCTCCCCTCTTGTAATTGTTCCCAAGAAAGGAGGCAAATGGTGAGTTTGTGTCGACTATAGGGAGCTTAATAAGGCAACCAAGAAGGATCACTTTCCATTGCCCTTTATTGACCAAGTACTTGACAACCTTGCTGGCAAAAATTATTTTTCATTCTTGGATGGTTTCAGTGGCTACAACCAAATCTAGATATCACCAGAAGACCAGGATAAGACAACATTCAACTATCCATGGGGAACATTTCCTTATTCTATCTTACCATTTGGGTTATGTAATGCACCTGCTACTTTTTAGAGGGCAGTGATAAGCATTATTTTGACATTGGTGCTGATTGTGTTGAGATATATATGGATGATTTTACTGTACATGGAACTACATTCAAAGAGGCTTATGCGAATTTGGAAAAATTTCTTCAAAGATGTCAGGACTATAATCTCTCACTTAATAGTGAGAAGTGTTACATGATGATGGAGGAGGGAGTTGTCTTAGGGAACTACCTCTCATCCTTTGGAATCCAGGTTGATCCTGCAAAGATTGCAATAATTTTCACACTCCCAACCCTAGCAAAGCAGAAGGATGTCTGGAGTTTCCTTGGTCATGCCGATTACTACAGGAGATTCATCTAGAACTTCAGTCAAATTACCACTCCATTATATAATCTATTGAAGAAAGAAGCGTAATTTGAATGGACAACATAATGTGAGTCATTGTTCCAGCAGTTGAAGGATGTGTTGACAAAGACCCCTATTCTCAGAGGACCAGACTAGAACTTTCCATTTCATATCCACACAGACGCATCTAACTATGCAATTAGCGCAATGTTGGGTCAAAAAGAAGAAATAGTTGAGCACACCATTTATTACATCAGCAAAAATTTGCAAGGTGCAGAACTAAATTATACTCTTACTGAGAAAGAACTCCTTGTTGTAATCTATGCATTAAATAAATTTAGGCATTACATAACTGGCTATCAAGTATTTGTTTATACTGATCACTCAGCGATCAAATACTTGATGAATAAACCAGCCATTTCTGGTAGATTAGCCCGGTGGTTACTCCTCATGCAGAAGTTTGATATAACTATCATTGACAAACCAGGAAAAGCAAATGTAGTTGCTGATTTTCTCTCTAGATAACAAGTTCCTGATGATCCTGCAACAATTGATGACAAATTTCTGGATGAGCATCTATTTTCTCTTGCAACATACAATCTGTGGTATGCTGACATAGAAAACTACCTTGCTACATGATGGGCACCACCCCATTTCTCACCCCAAGAATGAAGGCTGCTGGCTGAGAAAAGTTTTAACTTTTCATGGATATCTGGATCTATGTTCTATACATGTCCTGATCAAGTTACCCATAGATGTGTCTATGAAGATGAGACCTATGACATCCTTCGGGCATGTCGTGATGATCCGTGTGGTGGCCACTTTGCAGGAAAATGAACAACATACAAGGTATTGACAACCATTTATTATTGGCCTACATTACACAAAGATGCAGCTAAGCATACTAGGCACTGTGATCGATGCTAAAGGATGGGACGTCCCATGAAGACTGATGAAATGCTCCTACAACCAAAGGTGGTGGTAACACCAGTTGACAAGTGGGGCATCGACTTTGTTGGCCCCATTGAGCCATCTTCACATGGTAAGTCTTATATCTTAGTATGCACTGATTACACCACAAAATGGGTTGAAGTAAAAGTAATGAGGCATGCAAGGGACTATAAAGTAGCAGAGTTTCTCTATGAATTTATTTTCGCTAGGTTTAGAGTGCCTCAAGAAATAGTAATAGACCAAGGGGCACAATTAACCTCTAACCTTATTGTTCAATTAATGAAAGAATACACAATGAGGCATGGTAAATCTTCACCATACCATCCTCAAGCCAATGGGAAGGATGAGATCACAAACATAGAGATAGAGGCCATTCTGACCAAAACAGTCACCATCCATAAAAATTATTGGGCTACTCAACTTCCTGAAGCCATTTGGGCTTACCGTACAACATGGAAAACCACTACTGGATTCACTCCCTTTGAGTTATTTTATGGAAAATATGCATCCATGCCTATCCAGTTTCACCATAAAAATCTTAGGATGACATTGGAATTGGATATTAACCTCAAAAAAGCACAAGAAGAAAGGCCCCTACAGCTCAATGGATTAGATGAATACAAAAAATCTACACTTCATAACATAGAACTGATACAACAACAGCAAAAGAAGTGGCATCACTGCTTTATAAAAGATAAAAAGTTTTCCATTGGTTACTCGACATTGCTCTATGATTCATGGTATTAGCATACTCCTAGGAAATTTCAAACCCGTTGGTTGGGACTCTATGAAATAGTTGCAGTATTTGATAATGGTATCGTTAAGCTCTCTACAATTGATCCTGTCAGATTCAAACTCCTCGTAAATGGGCATCGCTTAAAGCTATATCACAAGCCTGCAAGTTATGAGGACTTCCTATAGAAATTCAAGTAGAGCTCAGATATTATTCTTCCTGCAACAGACGTATCTGGGTCTTCCACCCAGATATCTGCCAAGCTATGAATTTATTCCAGCTTTCATAATAAACACTTCACTTCGGTGATTTTCTTTCTGCATAATAAAAATCTGCATCACCTTCTCTCTTCCACATGTCCGCACCGCAACATCAATCCATCAGTGCATGTCACCTAGCATTACACTCTTCTTGGAGCACATCAGGTTAGTAACACATACTTTTGCACATAAATTATTTTATTTATTTATTATTTTGAAATGAGTGTATTTTTCTTTTTCTATTCTTGCACACGCCGGTCTGGTGGGACCCATGCCTTATACTTAGTTGGGGGGAGGGGTTAGTTATTTCACTCGTGTCTATTTTAATACTTCCAAATTAATTTTAGCAAGTGAAAAGGCAAAAACTTTATTTCTTCTTGTCTTTTCATGGTGACCGCCGTTATGTGAGAGCTTAGCTGTCACTAAGTGATTAAAGAAACCATGATTTAACAATTGATTTGAAAGAAAATTAAAGAAAGGATCACCTAATAACGAAAATTTTGCAACATTTTTGGGTGGTCAACCTTAACATGTGTGAATTCATTTATGAAAATCATTCGAAGTAATGCTTTCTTTCTTAAAATTAATTACTATCATGTACTTCAATTTTTCTCGAAATGCGAAAATAAAAACATCTTGCATCTGAAGAAAAGCCAGGCATTTTTCAAAATTTTATGTAGCAACTGAGCATATCCTGCAGAGCTATTTTCTCTATCATTTGCAATGGGCGGAGACCTTCAGAGGAACGAGCCAATGGATCATTAGGTGTTACTTGGGGACTCGGCTACCTGTGAGTTCTTTCAGCAATGGGGATGGCTGGACTACTGCTTAAGCCTTAATGGCTTTGATGATGAAATTAATTTTAAATTTCTGAATTCTTTGAACAACAGGTTTGTAGTAGTGAAAGGTCTGAGGGTTGAATTTTTAGAAGATATAGTGGCAGAGATTACAAAATTGCCACAGGAAGGGTTGAAAGCTAGGGCACAATTTACCCTACATAGTGACCCATAGTTGGAGGTTGACAAGAAGTAGGGCACTGCAAGAATGTCGTTACCTGGGGATTTTTTGTAGTCGGCCACATTTATAATATCTTACTTCACTTGTGAGGGATGCTACAGGTACCTACACATACTTCACTTCAAAATTCTGAGCGTCCTTCACCATGAAAACAGGCCAGTTGACTTACCTAGCTTTCTTTTTAATATTTTGAAAAAATAGGCATCTCTTGTTCAGTCAGGGAAAGCATGGTACATTTCCCACCACTGTTTAATTAAGTTAACTGTAGAAAGGGAGTTAATTAAACAGTCAATTAGGACCTGGGAGGAATTCTTTGTTATGGAAGATTTGGCACCTAGGATGGTTGGTCTGAGAGGCTAGGGTGTAGGTAGTAGGGTTAATACGGCAACAGGGGTTCGTAAGGTAATCCATAAAACAAAACCTTTTCCTGAAGCATCCTCTTCTAGACCTACCTTAACTAGGAAAAAGAGCCTGTAATGATAGCACTCCTATTTCTGATGATAAGGAAAGAAAAACTAGAAAATTTGTTGCCTCCCCTGACACTTTAATGTTTGAAGAAACTAGGTCAACTGTCATAAAAGGAAAAGATAAAACCCTAAATATAGAGGAAATGACTCTAGAACAACAGCTAGCTGATAATGATAATAGAAATTAGATGTCTGAGGAACCCTTGCCTTCTTCCAAGAAAGCAACACCAAAAGAGCCTCCTGTAGCCATTATAGGGGAGGTGTCCTCCACCAAAAAGAAACACAAGGAACCTATGACCTCTTCTCAGACCCCTATGAGGAAATGTCCTAGACTTTCTGCTAGTACTAGTAAAGAAAGTGAAACCCCTAATTCAACTATAAATGTTGAATCCTCTGAGTCTGTAGAAAATTCCTCTTTGAAGGAAAAAGTTTCAAATAGAGTAGATGGTGATACCCTAGCCCACATTGTGGATGAGAAAGTTCAAACTGATCCGCAAGTTGAATTCATCCTTGTGGAAAGTGATAGGGATTCTATAGAAACAGAGGGATTTTGCAATAATTCTGGTCAAGATTCTGATGATGGTTTAGAGAATCTTCCTCTTGATGAGTTTCCTACAATGAATAAGGATATTGTAGAAGAAGTGTTTGAACAACTGAGAAAAGAGGGATTGGATACATTAGCTAAGGCATCCAAATCATCCCAAGTGAATGATTTGATCAAAACCCTTTTCACTTGTGACAAAGGGAAAGGAGCTACTTTCACTAAAGTAGAGAAAGTAAGAATCCCTCAAGCTGCATCTGAGTGGATTAATGTTCTTTAGCAAGGACCCATTCCACCTTCAGATTTTTCCACACCATTGGTAGTAGGATTAAGTTTGTACCGAAATATAACCTAGGAAAAATCACAATGGGAACTGGAGGCAAAGAAATTAAAGAGGATAATTGAGGAGCAGGCTTGTCAGCTTGAGAAGAAAACAAATAGAATTGCAGTATTGGAAAGGAGAATTGAGTAGATTACAGAGTTGATTCCCATAGCAATGGCATGTAGGCCACCTTCTCCATTTTATGCATTGTTCCTTAAGGAACAATTTGTTAATTTTTAGATGACAAGGATTGTTGAGGGATTAAATCCTTCCATTGCTACCCCACATGAATTCTATGACACTTTCCGATCAGCACCTATGCTCATTAATAATTTGTTATGTGAGTTATATCTGCACAATCTGGCTGTGCCTGACAACAAGGAATGGAATTCACTCCTTTATGTAGGAGATGTGCAGTTGAGGGCAGTTATGTCCTAGGTTCAAAATGAGATCAGTAGAGATGACTAGGCTCTCCCATATCAAAGTAGTGAGGTTGACACACCCCTTATGCTAAGGCCTAAATTTCAAAGCTCTAGGGGGACATTCCTTGACTGGATTTCAATCACACTGAATCCTAGTGGGGCTCGCAAGGTTCTTCCAGTCAGAGAACAGGGGTATGTAAATTGGGAACAACATTCTTCACAAGATGTTGAGGCCACAATTTTAGCTTGTAAGCAATGATGGATGAGGATGCCCCACAAATTAAAAATTAGGGAGCCCCATTCTCCATGAAATTTAACCCTTGCTACTCATCGTGTTCCATGGTATATAATGCTGGGACACACACAACTACATTATTGGATGCCCTTATGGTTTCAACCACCAATCCCCCTGCAGCCGCTGCTAGCAGTTAATGAGAATGCAGAAGAGCATGATATGGTTAAGGAAAGACAGAGGTGGGACAGACTTTGGAAAATCCATGGATACTTTAATCATGTTGTGGATGAGCCAAGGGAGAAGACTGCTGGTGACCTAAGGCTTAGAGCCAGGATCCTAAACTTCATGATTGCTGGGGACCAGCAATAGTGCAGTTGGGGGGAATGATGAGCCTCCAAAAAGGCCATATTTTCCATGTGATTACTTTCCTTTTTCAGCATTTTGTTTTCAGAAGCAGAAGACTTTAAACTTATGGTTTTTATATATTTTTATATGAAAGGACATAAGTAGATAAAATGGATGGTGAAAACATAATGTATTTTCTTAAAGCTAATGGATAGAAGTTGCAGGATTTAAGTGATTGCATGTTGAATGGATAGTCCTTTTCCCTATGCTATGTTTGTGGGTAGTTTCCTTCCTAAATTTGAATGTTGTGCAAGAATATTGAATGAAATCTCACACTTCTTTCTTAGTATTAAATGATAAAATATATTTATGCATTGGAAGTTATGTATACTAACCATTTTGTAGGAGTTAAGTTATGGAACATTCAAATAATTCTAGCATGGTGTTGAAAGGGTCAACGACAGCCGTTACCTTTAGAAGTGCCAGCATAAAATAGGGAATTAAGTAAGTGGTTAAAGATTAGCATGTTGTATAACTCTCATGGAGGAACAAGTCAATCCAGTTCCTGAGAAGACACTGCACATAGATCTAGGACCACTGCATGCTACATTCTGTGATGAACTTGAAGACCTACTTTTGCTGTTAAAGATTTTTGTTATGAGCATGATGTATCCATTAGTGGTCCTCATTAATGGAGTGATCCTAGATTTAGGTTGTAGTTTAGTTTCTCCTTAAATAAGTGGATTTCTGTAGTTCCACAGGAGAGTAGAGGAAGGAAAGAATTAATTGATCTAATTTCTGGACTAGAGTTTGATATTGTAGCACTGTTTATTTTCCAAGCATATTTCCTCCATGAATGAATAAAATGCTGAATTTGAGTTTCA
>MU216871.1:0-17185 GCA_018584345.1 Thuja plicata | reverse complement strand
TATATATATATATATATATATATAATGAGCACAAGGATCTTGGTGATTGGTCTACAAAATATCTTTCATTCAAATCAAGTTAATTAGGGTCGTGCTATGATAAAATATTATAGGGATCTATTTCCTAAGGTTATGGTCACATCATCTTCACCTCCACTTGAGTTGGTGCATATTGACCTCATTAAATATTCACCACTCAATTTTTTAGAGCCAAGTATGTTCTCACCTTTATTGATGATTTTCTCAGTGAACATGGGTGTACTTTTTGATGTATAAAGACAAGGTTCATAAATATTTCACAACCTTCCTTGAATTTCTAGAGAATTAGTTAGGACATTCCCATCAGAAGATTCACCTTGATAATGGGGGGACTATCATGCCAATAAGGCATTTCATGAATTTTTTCATACCCAAGTTTTCTTCATCATCACAAGTGCAATACACTCCGCACTAGAATTGTATGGCCAAGAAAAATAATACATTCTTACAAGAGATTCCTAGTTCCATGGTACTGTCCAGGTCCATGAATCTAGGATTTTGGGAAGAGCTTTTAAATTATGCCAACTACATTCAAACCCATATGCCTCATAGGGAAACACAAAATGTGATGCCTAAGGAGGATTAGTCTCATATAAAGCCCAAGGCTTCCCACTTTAATATATTTGGTGATGATTCATGGAAATTGATTCTAGATGGTAAAAACAAGTTAATAGAGAAAAAGAGTTAATGATTCATCTATATTGGCTATTGTGAGGATGTGAAGGGTTATCAGTTGTTTGACCTTATAAATTGAGAGTTATATTTTCATTTTTATTTATGTTCTAATGGGTATTTTACTCTAAATGATTATCCATCACATGTATCTCCCTCCCTTCTTCCTAAATATTCTTTAGAGGATGTTTTTCTTTGAGATGATGATGATGATGATTCTTTTGATATCATTTTCCTAATTTTTGTATTCATGATGATGGTGGTATTGATATTGTTTTTGACATTACTCCATACTCTCTTCCTTCTCCAATCACACCCAATCATCCTTTATGGTCTTGCATAGATCTTCAGGATGATAGTCCTCTTTTAAGTGATCCTATAGCTAAATACAATACTCATTCTTTCACTTTTTGTATTAGACCTTTTAGTCATGTAGTTTCTACAAATCATATGTAGTTTTATTGATTCTTTAGGTGTTCTAGAATATATGATATTGCTATGATAGAAGAGTATTATTCTTTGATGAGAAATCATACTTTGGATTTGATTCCTCTTCTTAAGAGAATACATTTTGTTCGGTTCATGTGGGTGCATTATACCATGTTTACAACTAATGGTTCTTAAGGATCATATAGTGGCTAAGGAATTTTTTCAGTATGAGGTTATTGACAATTCTAAGATATTTTATCCTATAGAAAAAATGGATCCCATTCATCTTGTATATTCTATTGCTAAATTGTAGCTCTGGTTAGTATATCAAACTGATGTGCAGAGTTCTTTCTTTCATGGTGATCTTCATGAGAAGATATATATATGGAGAAACCCCGCTTTACACAAAGTTTTTTACTTGTTTAGAGGAAGTTATGTTCATTGTATGGTATTAAAAAATCTCCTAGAGCTTGGTATAAGAAGATGGATAGATTTCTACTTTCCTCTAGATTTAGTGGATGTCAATATAATCCTACAGTTGACATTGAGAGACACACATAGATCTTTCTATTCTTGTTTTGTATGTGTACAACTTGATTTTGACTAGGAATTCTCTTAACATGATTGAGAATACTCAAAAAACATTGATGGAGTATTACAAATCTTTATTTGTTGCACTACTTCCTTAGTGTCTAGATTCATCAACCTTATGCTACTATTTCTATCTTTAAGTAGAAGTATTCTCTTGATTTAGTTCAAATATTTTAAATATATGATTACAACCCAACTCCTTCTCCTTTTCAGAAAAGTGTTGTACTTTATACTAGTCACACTACTCCATTAGTTGATGCTACCTTGTATTAGTAATTAGTTGGAAGCCTTTTGTACTTGACACAATTTTCCTAATATTACCTTTGTAGATGGTCTTGTATCTCATTTCTCTTAATATACTGATGAGAGCCACTATAAGAAATACATGTGTATCTTATGGTACATAATACTCATTTGGGAATTTATTATACATCATGTGCTACTGAGATTGAGTTCTTTATTTAATCAAATTAGGCTAGTGATGTTGATAGTCAAAAGTATACTTATAGCTTTATCTTGTCTCTTTATTGTGGTCTAGTTTATCATTCTTACAATAAGAAAACTACTATTGCATTATCATTAATTGAGAATAAGTATTCAAGAGATTTTTTTACTAGACACGAGATTCTTTGGCTCTGAAATTTGATGGCTAAGTTTAGCTTTCATATTGATCCTTCTAATATTAGAGTGCCATAAATATTTGTTTCTTTCATAGTGGATAATCAATCGAATAAGAAAATTGAGATTCACATGCACTTTATTTGATAGATGATTCAGGATGATGTTCTTTACCTTGTTGGAGAATTATTTGTTTCTTTTTTTAAACCCCTTACATTTTAATTGCACACCATGGTATACCATTATGTTCTTAAGAAATTTCAGATTTCAAAAATATTTTTTATTGTTAGGGCATGAAATATGTCAAACATTCATTTTTTCCTTGATTATTTGAAATGGTAAGAGAATAAGAGATTATACATATACAAATTATGCTCAAGTTTTCTGAATGCAAGACCATATTTATTTTAACCGAATTTATTTTATATGTCTTCCTTTACAATAGTAGTATATTAAAGGTCTATGTTATAGAACATAGATTCTATATTTCCTCTTTGTCATTTTCCTTTTCTCGTGGGTTTTGAAATTTCAATATAATAGTGGACTGCCCAAAAGCAATGTGAGCCTAGGTTTTCTCATTGCTCAAGGTTCATATTTTAAGTTGAGTTCTATTTATTACATATTTTTGAAATAATAATAAAGGGAAAATTGCACAAGGATTAACCTTGGATCTTCTAAAATTCATTTTTGTGTTGGAATATGTCATGCCTTGCATACCCATCCCTACATTTTGTGTGCAAAATGTCAGGTCCCCCTTTTATTTTCTTTTTTTCCTTCCCTTCTTTTTGCTTTGTATTTGGTCCTTTTTTTCTCCAGGACTAATTGGTCCCGTTCGACCTTTGACTTTCTTTTCCAGTGTGCGTTGTTGTCTCCGGGACCCGGTTCCTGAAGTGTTGTTCCCAAGTGGGTGATTCTGGATATTTTGTACTTGACAATCATTTTTCCCCTCCTTCAAAGGTGAATGACAATTAGGTGTTTTTGATTTACTTTCTCACAAATTTTCTTGAGTGAAGCTATTTGTTTTCTAAGCTAAGATGCCTGAGCTAGAAGGTGTAGAAGTGTGTTCGATGGTTCTAGTGGAGTGCTTAGGTGATAGAGTGAAGCTATTTGCAGTATCCCCTTTATACATTTTGAGTTGCAAGTAGGCTCTTGGGTTCCTTTGTTTTTGTTTTGTTTTATTTCCTCTATTTTTCTCTGTGTGTTTCTCGCTTCTTTCATTTGCTGGGTTTTTGTTCTATTTCGTGTATGTTCCTTGTTGTCGTCTGTTTGTGTTTTTTTGTTTTGGTTTTTTTATTTATGTTTGGTGTGTTTTTGCTTCCGTTTCACATCTATTTGTTTTAGTTTCTTATGGGTTACGTCTGCCATTCAGCATGACACTGTCCTTGAGCCTGGTGCATCTTCTTCCTTTCATAGCCATCCAGCTCAGAAGGGGACATGCTCACCCCTTTTGAGTTGTATATTTCACAAATATTATTTTCTTCCTGCTAGGAAGTCTATAAATATGTTGTAGTTTTAGTTGTATATATTGTGTAAATTTTGTGAGCAGTCTGTAAAATCTTTGTAAAGCTAGGTTTCTATGGATATCTTATAAATTTGGGTCTATAAGAGCTATAAGTTTGACCCTATGAGTTCTGGTAGCTCACCGTAGGTTTAGTTTCATCTATAACTTTCATGAGTCTACAATGCTCTATTTTTCTTCTGCTCAGAGACATGGCATTTCTGAGAGTTTCTGCCCGGTTGGGTGTTTTGGAAGTAATTCCTGAGAAGTAATTCCTGAGAACCCTCTATTGTCCACATTCTTTACAAGGTCTAAGACCATGTCTACCTAATAACCAGGTTCACCACCCTGGTTAGAGCTACCTTGGATGTTAATGAGGTAGGTATGCCAATTACAGAGGCCAGCTTGCCAACATTCCATTAAATTTTTTTCTCTTGTCCGTCCTTTCCGTCTTAATGGTGGAATTAGTTTCCATGAATGAATATTTAAAATTCATCCCAAGTGGAATTCATACCACTTGCGCAAGAACATATGTATGTTAATGTCATTACTCATTCGAGTGGGTATGGGCATGCTCAAGTACAATAGTAGGGTTACCTTTCTTATCATTGACGAATGCTATCTCTCCATGTTAATGTCAAGCGCATTGGCAAGCCCAACCTTTTCCACCTCATATGACCCCTTTTTCGGTCATCATTTTGGATCATTAGAAAGAAAGAAATGTTTCATGTGTTAAAATTGTATTAAATATTGGAAATATGATCCCATTTAGGATACCTTAACATTTATCTTTTTTAGGTGAAAGCATGAAGCTCTCAAAGCCTCCAAAATCTAGAATCTTTCAATGTTTATATATTAATGATTGTCTGGTTCATAGGTACAAGTCAAAGAAAGCAAGAAATGACTTTAGGGTCTTCACCTCCTGGGAGTTAAAAACTCCCAAGTACCGCTGTAGGAACCAGTAAGAGGAACAGGATAGAGTGGACATTAGAAACACTTCTGCTAACCTAGAAATATAATAATAACAAGATGATCCATGGGTCCCAAATTGAGTCTGTGCTTACAGAGATCACTAATACAGACATCGGTATATGGGACAAATTGCAGGGACTCATTCAGACAATCCATCAACTTTGATGGTCCAATGACTCCATCTTAGTTAACTTAGCAGCATCCGGAATTATTAAAGAACCTAGTTTTCCATGCTTAGTACAAGCACCAGAGCTAATTTTTTTCCTAGCTAGGGGTTATCACCAAGGGAGTATGAATTCTTTACTGACTTCCCCCACTCCTCTAGGATACCAGGTGCCCATCGTCAGATTGGATCATGACACAACTTCTAGAGGGTGGCACATCCCATGATTTAGAGGTGTTGTTTCTCTCACCAAGATCGAAGCCCTGCAGTTGTATGAGGACGCGACAGACATGGGCTGACACTACCTCAACACCCAATGGCTGAAAATTCCACGCCGAGATTATTAAAAAATACAGACAAAACTTCCTTGCTCTGACTTCAAGGAGTGCATCTAGGTGGGAATTATCTTCTTATGTAGGATCTTTGGGGAACCACATGCCCAAGAATTCTCCCCTAGGTGTATTATTTCTTATATGGTATGGCCACCAACAGGGCACTCTTCAACTGAACTGACATCATCATCAAACATGTAGACATCCAAATGAGGAAGCTCGACATAGTGTGAAAGTTCTATATGACTTCCTACATCCTTTGGCCACTTGCCCAGCAGTGCTAGGGAATTCAAGATTTGATAAGAGTTGGTGTTCTTGGGGAAGGACCTTGTCAGGTTTCTCCATGGGACCACTTCCCCCAAATTTAGTGGGACCAGAGTTTCCCACATTTTTGTAGAGTCAAAAATGCCTTCATCTTTCATGGAATTAAGGTGATCACTGGTGATCAGGGATTCAGATTATCCCTGTAGGCCATGATCCTGGTTGGTGCATGGGGACATTACTTCATCCAGTTTTCCTAGCACACTTATATTTGGGTGTCCTACTTCTCCGGGGAACCCTTTCTGTTGCCCAAGAATTATGGGGACAAAATTACTTTATTAGAGTTTTGCAGGAAGATTTTGCAGACACATCCTTGATGACCTTGAAGAAGGTCACCTCTCCCTCTTTCCCATTCATTTTCAGGGAATAGTCTTTCTCCCTCTCCGTGGACTGAGAAGAAGAAAGTGAGACAAGTAGCTTTAACTTAGCAAAATATTCTTTCAAATGCAAGGATTACAATCCTCTCGGGTGACTAGCAGGATTAATGCCCAAGGGGGTAAACCTCGATGCTCGACACATGTAAGATTTTTGGGCCAACTGCCAAGATGATTATGATGTCCAGAAGTGGTGCTACACTAGGATGGCCAAAGGAATGATGGAACAACTCATGCTCCAGGAATTAACATGGACTATTTTAGTCACTGGGTCCCAAGAGGACCCCGAGTATAAAGATACTAGTATAGATAAGATGGACCTCCCTCCGGTAGATTGGAATACACTAGAGATTTTGAGTATCGAGGCCATCTCAAAAGTAGTAATTGAGAACAACCACTCATATTTTGAGAAGGCCTACCTGGAGAGTGTACAGATAGAATATCAAGTTTTTGAAGCCTTAGGATCCCAGGCTATGGAACAATCCAAATCCCAAGGCAAGAAAAAGACGGGTGATAAATTGGAGCACTCCCTGAAATTAATGGAAGCAACAAATGTAAGAGTGAATTTTGGTCTAGGAGCTACTTTGGTAAGCTCCTATCCTCCGTCAGGAAGTTCTCCTTCCCTGGCTATTTTATTAAGTGCAGCATGTGAATTAGAGATCGCCAAAAAAGTGGTAGCTGCAGAGCACAAAATTCCACTCAAGAGAAGAAAGAAGCAGAAGGTAGATCAGTCCCCTCAAAATAGAAATTCAAGCCCAAAGCCTCAGGATGTACCTAAGGTTGAGGTACTTTATATTTCCTCCTCCTCTGAGAAATAAGATCATCTGGAGAGTCCCCCAGAGATAGCACAAATCAACGTTAATGACTTCTTCCTGATGGTTGATCTCAGAGAATTGCATGGTATGGTTGATAGTACCATAGAAGAAATAGTGGAACAAGAAGTTGAGGTTCCCATACATGATTCAATAGGGCTAGAAGATGTGGCAATCCAAGAGGAAAATGAGTCCCGACCCAAAGATGCCAAAAGAGAAAAGGAAATACCACAAGAGAAAGAAAATAACCTGGTCATGGAGCAAGTGCCAACTGAAGAGGGAACCGGACCTTCAGGAACAACTGTAACCTCTGACGTAGTGCCCCTAAGCCTAATCAGTGATCAGAGTTTGCTGACACCACTAGATACAGTGGCCAATAAAATTGTGGCCATATTTCAACAAGTATATCTGAATGATCTTCCTCAGCCTCTTCTGCCACCCAGCCCACTGATGGAAAATATTCTAGAGGGTGATGTAGAGGGAGATAAAGGACACCCAGGTGAGGATCCCATTGACACAGTGAACAATAAATCTGGACGGGAACTTGAAGTGAACCTCAGAGGCACCCTAGTTTTAGGGATAATGATAAGTGGGCCAACTGCCCTGCCATAGTGGTTAGTGGAAGCCCACAAAATAAAAGCTCCAACTAGTATCATGGCTCTACTATCCCTTGCCAAAATTTTGGCCTAGAGCCAAGTTCCTAAGAAGCCCAAGAGGTCTTGCACTCTTTACAACACTCAAAGCACCCCAGATGATAATGTTGTGGCAATGATTGCCACCCCTCTAGTGGGATAAGAAGATTCAGAGGTAATTGTAGAATAATATGTAATCACGGAGGTGTCTCCAGGTAAAAGAACTCAGCAAAGGAAATTGGACCTCCTAACTGAAGTAGGCCATGCTATTCAAGCCCGGTATGAGAAGAAATCTAAGAAGATAAAGGATTTGAAGGGAACCAACACTAATATTTTTGAACTTCTATAAGAGTTAGTGTGTCCCCTTGCTTCTGAATCATCCAGACCTTTGGCTTCATAAAATACCGCTCCCTGAAGGTGACATTGATGCACTCATGGCTATGAAAAATAAAGCGTTAGCAGTGGACGAATGTATGGCCAAGTAGATTGGGGTCATAAATTTTCTTTTGTTTGAATCTCTTGCAAAAAATTTCTAATAAAATGACACCACAAAGCGGATGGAGGCCACCATCCTTCAGTGGCAAGGAGAGATCAAGAAGTGTGAAGAGTGGTGGAATACCTAAGTAGAGATTCTAAATCTCAGTGAAGACAAGTTGATCAATAAAAGTATTCTAACAGATGATTCATATGGGTTCCTGAGGACTCAATACTCCAGACTTGCATTCAAAGTCAAAACTGACAAGCAACTGGTATGAGTGCTGGAAGAAAAACTACAGATGGGCTAGACTCCATTGGACCAATATGTTTCCCTCATCCAGGAGATTTCATTGGCTGATCCTCTTAGCCCTGAGACTTATACTCTCATCGATTCTATACTTGGGAAGTTTGATGAAGTGAGCGAGGATCAATTCTAGTTTGAGGGAGATTTCAATAGTATTACAATGGCAGAACTCCCCCAGATGTTTCTCAAGTCCCATGATGCAGCCAAGATAGCTACATAATTAGAAGATAAGGTTGGGGATGCTGAAGTACACCTTGAAAGATTCATCGATCTTTGAGACTTCCTAAAGGATGTAGAAGAACATGGCATGCAAAAAATTTAAAGCCCTGTAAGATTTCCTAGACTTTGAAGATCCTTCACTAGAAGAAAAGCACAATCTCATTCTTTATTCTTTGAGTGTAAGCTCACGGATCCTGGATCCTGGGTTCCCAGTTTTGTATTCTTTATAGTGATAAGTGTTGACAGCTCTCTCAAGGTGACACATCAGTATCTATAGCATGATGTTAGGTCTGTGACTTTCCTTCTTGGTGTGACCAGTCACTATTGGTCCAAAGTTTCACTACTAATGCCTCTTGGGTCCTGAGGTGTCGTTTTAACATTTAATATGTGGCATACGAGGGCCCGCCCGATCATAGAAGTCCAGTAGAGAATTAATGAGGGTGTATGACCTAGGTCACTTAGGGAAGATCCATCACATCTAAAAGTACAAGGATTCTTTTTCCAATGGCTATTTTCCTGGAGCTTATTTCTTTCTTTCCTCTCTTTTCTTCTCAAATGATTGTATTATATCAAGAAAATTATGACAACACATGTAGTACCGACTGTAAATATTGTAATATAATGTAAGTAGCTAGATTAGGGATAGTCCCTTAGGTAGTCAGAGTTTTCTATAAATACAAATTTTGATGCCATTCCAAGGGTTAGAAAATTGATTATTTAGCTGTCTACTAGCAATACAAGCTCTCGGTCTTTTAGAAATCCTTTCTTTTAAAGTTCAGAGTAGATTAATGCTCCCTTGGAACCACTAGTGTAACTACCAGTGATGCTAGGTTTGAATTTAATGAAAGAATGAGGAACACCATTCAACACTATGATCTATATTGTTTTTGATCCTGGAGTTAGTGAAACGACTCTCATGTTGTCTATTTTCTTATGTCCTTTGTTCCAGTTCTATAATGATTCAATAAAATAATTTACCTTGCTACTGATATATGTGTGATTGAAGGTTATATGTTTAGTATCTATTATTTATTTTCATCTGGAACTTTTTTGATGCTAAGGGAGTATGTATCATGGATATAGTTAGAGATATATACTAACCCTATCCTATTTTTTGCTATTTTATTTGTCGGATATAAATTATGCTTGCAGGAAACCCATAATTCTTTAAGCTTTAGAGGTCAACAAGTCAAAACCATCTATCCCCTAAAAAAATAGTCACTTGTCCAACTAAGCTAAGTCCGCACCATCATGACCTGATAAGTAGGTGCTTGGAGGCTAGGAGAGTCTTCTCTCCGGTAAACCTCTATAGACAAAGTTGGTCGATACTCTGGTATTTGGTGACAACTCATCTTTTGTATTGGGGAGGCCATCACAAAGTTGCATCAACAAAAACTGGCATTAGAAGGAGGGCATGAGCTCATCCTCCCCTGAAAAATTTGATACCACACATCCCGAGGGTTCCCCAAGTAGTAGTTTTAGAAGCCAATAATTCCATAGGTTAGGGTAATTCTCACCCCTACAATTCAAAAGAATATTGCGGTCCACCCCTAATCTCAAAGAGTTTGTAGAACTCAAACCTCCTGTCTGAGGAAAGAAGACTTACCAGAGGAAGCAACCTTTCCACCCCATGCCTGGAGGGTTTGTAGCTCCCAATAATATTCAGGTTATTTAGCACATCCTAGAGACCAATCTTACTGCTAAACTTAACATCCTGATGGTTGGATAATTCAATAAAACTGGGTTTCCAATGTGATAGTTTTTCAATGCTGTCAGTGATCTCCCTCCAAACCCGGAGAAAATTTTTCCCAAGTATACACATCTAGGCCTCAAATCGCAGAACAAAACCTACAGGACTACAAAGATGCTAGGAACTGACACTGCATCCTACATGAGGATGTGGTGAGAAGAATGATTCCATTGTCTCTTAGAGAGAGTGAGTTGAACTGGTACTTGAAATTACCCGCTAGTTCCATCAATTGTTGGCAAGACATGGAGGTTGCTTTTATGATGGCATTACGAGTCTGCGTGGACCCAACCTAGTCTCAAAGCTAGTTATTTTCTATCAAAAAGGAGCCCAATGAGCCTTTGGCAACCTTTAACCATTAGTTCCAGAGAGCTCTAAATTGGTGTGTGGGACCCTTCATCCCATCTAATGATGTGACTATTAAAATGTGCCTTAATGCCTTGAATTTTTTTGTCGCCACCCTTCTCTGGAGACAAGGGTCCAACACCTCAATTATCACATTGTGACACCACTACCCATTTGTCTATCAAGGCCAAATCCCTCTAGTGATTAGTTTCCTCACTCACCAACGACATGGAAAAACTGAAGATGGGACCCCCCACGTCCTATGGAACCAACCCCTCCCAGAGATGGAACATATCTTCAGGAAAATGAAGTTCCAATAATTTTGGGCTCAAGAACCATTATAACAATGGCAGAAACAACAATGTTTGGCCCAACCAAAAATGGAATAACAAACCAAATAATTGGGGAATCCCCCCAGTTAGACCAACACCCAAGCAGGCATGTGACCTATCAATTATGCATAACTTGCTAAATTTTACCCCTGACATCCTGGTGTTGGTTGCATGACATTGGTTTGCATTCCAAGGTAAATTGGACCATGCTGGAGAAGATCATCTTGATATCCTAGTTTGATAGGTAGAAAAATAGTCTCCCCCCCTCTAGAATCCTCAGCCAAACCACATCATTCCGCTTTCACCTTTGAAACCATCTTTTTTAGTGATGGCAAAGAAGATGGCGAAGAACCTGACTTGCAAGGTTTCTTCGATGACTTTATCCCAACATTTGAGGTTAATGCCTTTACCAACCCCATGACTCGCTACAACACCTAGAGTCAGTCAAAAAACGGTCCTCTTACAACATCGATTCCACTAAGGGTTGTGAATCTCCCACCAGACCCTCAAGCGAATGTCAACCCACCCCCTTCCAAAGGACCCATACCTACATATACACGCAACTTTATCAGAAAAGTGTCATGGGATCCTAAAGGAAATTTTGACATCAAAAAAGTGATGGAGAATACTACCACCACCATGACCTTAATGGAAGTCCTACATAGTTTTCTTGAGCAGAGAAAGTCCCTCTTGCAATATCTAGACAACCTACAATCATGCAACTGCTCACCCATGTCTGTCACATTTGATGATGTCAACCCGACTATATTTTGGGGGAGTATAGAGGACCCCCCTTTTTTCCCAGTCTTAAAATCCATGGTAAAAACTTAAACAACTGCCTATTATATTTTGGGACTTCGGGAAATGTCATGCCCCTATCTATTTGCAAGAAGCTCAGATTGGCTCCCACACCATCCAAGGGAACAGTCATCTAGCTAGACAAAACCATTATCAAAATTGTGGGTGAGTTAAAGAAAATCCCAATCTAGCTAGTACAATATCCATGGATATCAAGTGTTATTTAAATCCAAGTGATTGACATCCCTAAAACCTACGGGATGCTCCTGAGTCAGAATTAATCCAAGTCCATGAATGAATATATCTCAACCAATGTTTCTTACCTATGGATCCCTTGGTGGGGAGAAGGTAACCAAATCAAGGTGGAGAGGGAACCCCAGATGATACAAGCCCTCACTGATTATGGTCAGGTAAGTGAAGTCACTTTTTTTGAGTTTGAGGCCAGGTTGTACAAGGAAAAAGAAATCCCAACCTTGGATTTTGTCCCGACCAGAATGATAACCAATCACAATCCTGTCATCACTCAAAGGATTCATGATCTCACCATAAAGCTAAAATAGGATGTTAGATCCCAAGCTGATGAGAAAAATTTAACCTCCCTATTGTCTAGCACTTGGTGCCAAGTTCATTGTCAAAGCCATTCAGAGCTGGAATGCACACCATGTGTAGATGTTGCCAGTGTTTGCCTTGAAGACTTTCAAATAGAACAATGCAGGGGCCAGGCCCCACTCAAATGCAGTCCAGTCATGAACATATCCAATAGACCACCTTCTAAAGAACCCTTTCAAGGAAGTCCTCTAGGAGGCACTTTGGTTCCCGCATCTCCCCAACCAGGTAACACACCGAAACTTGCTCCCCATCCCAAACCAATCATGAATCCTACCCAAAATTTATAACCAAAATGTGCCAATAATGACGTCTGGATCCTTAAATTTGATGAATCCTAATCTAAACAAGGTTGCAGAGCCGGAGTGGAACTGATCAACCTTCAAGGAACGTCTTTCCTCACATTGTATCATCTATAGTTTGACTATACCGATAACATCACTGAGTATGAGGCCTTGGTACTTGGACTCCTATTCACCCTCAAGAAGGGAGTCATGTTCCTTTGGGAAATGGGTGACTCAAAAATTATAGTCTGGAAAGTCTAGAGCCAATACACATGTCATGATAAATGATTAATGACCTATCGCAACTAGGCATGAAGCTTAATAGAAGATTTTGATGCCTTTGGTATTGAGGTGATCTTGCAAAAACAAAATTTTATCTTTGATGCATTCGCCATATTAGCCAGTACTCTTGAGCCCATGGCGGGTTCCTGACTCCATATATTTTTAGTCAAAATGATTTCTACACCCTCCATACCCTATAATGTAACCAATCTTCAAGTCTTTGAAGATGATAGGAATATCCTCACCTTTATGGAAAACATAGGTGTCTTTGAAGACTAGATCACAGAGGAGGAAGAACACGATGATACTAGACAAGAAGAAAAAGAGGATGGAATCCTCAATCTTACCACCAACACTATCCTCAAGGGGATGGTTGCCCTTGAATGAATCTTTGAATCCAACCTATGAGCTAAAGATAGAACATCCCAAGCCCCTGACGGGGGCAAATATAAAAGGGTAAACATTGGGACGGGTGTTGAAGAAAATTTCATCCACATTAATACCTCTTGTTCTCTAGACAAGAAAGAGAATATTATTGTGGTCCTCCATGAATATATTGATTTAATTTCTTGGGGATATGAAGATATCAAGTCCTATGATACTTCTATCATGACACACACCATCCCCTTGAAATAGGACACTAAACTATTCTGGCAAAAACGAAGACCAGTCAATCCCCTAGTTGAGCCCCTTATCTATCAGGAGGTTTGAAAGCTATTGGATGCCTGGATAATTTTTTCAATCTGACATACCACTTTGGTGGCCAATCTAGTACCAGTCCAAAAAAAGAGTGGGGAAATTCGATTGTGTGTTGACTTAAGGAATTTGAATAGAGCCTCAAAGAAGGATAACCACCCTCTCCCTTCATTGGATGAGGTGTTACAAATTTTTAATGGTTCCCAGATGATGTCCTTTCTTGATGGATACTTTGGGTATAATAAGGTTATGGTTAAATTTGAAGAAAGAGCCAAAATGGCATTCACCACCAAGTGGAGAACGTTTGCCTATATACGAATGCCCTTCGAGTTAATTAACATCGGGGCCACATTCCAGAATGCCATGGACATAGCCTTTGACAACTTGGTTAACAAATGCATAATCATCTACATGCATGATTTAACTGTGTCCTCTCAAGCGACTGGCATGATTAATTCCCAAGTTGGTAAATTCCCATGCACGACACATGGAATATTTTTGGGCCAACTGCCAAGATTATTATGATGTCTAAAAGTGGCACTACACTAGGATGGCCAAAGGAATGATGGAACAACTCAAGCTTTGGAAATTCCCATGGAATTTTTCAAATGCTGAGTCCCAAGAGGACCTTGAGTATAAAGATACTATTATAGATAAGATTGAATTCTCTCTAGTAGATTGGGATATACTGGAGATTTTGAGTATCAAGGCCATATCAAAAGCAGTAATTGATCATAATCACTCATATTTTGAGAAGGCCTGCCTAAAGAGCGTATAGATAGACTATCAATTTTTGGAAGCCTTAGGCTCCTAGGTTGTGGAAAATTCCAAAGCCAAGGAAAGAAAAATATGGGCACCACACCTTAGGTCTCAAACCCTATTCTGGCTCCCTAATGAAGGAGTTGGGTGATAAATTGGAGCACTCCTAGAAATTAATGGAAGCAAAAAATGTCAAAGTGAATTTTTGTCTAGGAGATACCCTAGTAGGCTCTTGTCCTCTGCCTAGAGGTTCTCCTTCCCTAGATATTTTATTAAGTGCAACATGTGAATCAGAGATTGCCAGAACAACATGAGCTGCAGACCCCAAAATTCCAGTCAAGAGAAGAAAGTAGAAAAAGGTAGACCAGTCCCCGCAGAATAGAAATCTAGGTCTGAAGCTTGAGGATGTACTTGAGGTTGAGGTGCATTGTTCCTCCTCCTCCTCTAAGAAAGAAGATCATCTGAAGAGTCCCCCAAAGATAGAACAGATCAACATCAATGACTTCTTCTCGATGGGTGATCTAGGAGAATTGCATGGTATGGTTGAAAGTACCATATAAGAAATAACAAAAATTAGAATTTGAGGTTCCCATACACAAGTCAACAGGGCAAAAAGATGTGGTTGCCCAAAAGGAAGATGATTCCCAGCCTAAAGAGATAGAAGGAGAAAAGGAAATACCACAACAAAGATAAAATAACCCTTCCATGGAGCAAGTGTCAGCTGAAGAGGGGAATAGACCTTCGTGAACAACCATAACCTTTGATGCAATGCCCGCGAGCCTAATCGGTGATTAGAGTTTGTTGACACCACTGAATATAGCGACTGATAAAGTTGGGGACATATTGAAACAAGTAGATATAAATGAGCTGGCTCAGCCTCCTCCACCACCCAGCCCACCTATGAATGATATTCTAGAGGGTGATGCAAAGGGAGATAAAGGAAACCCAGGTGAGGATCCCATTTACATAGTGGAAAATACATCTAGAGGGGAACCTGAACTGAACCTCACAGGCACCCTAGGTTTGGGGATAATGATAAGCGGGCTAGCTATCCTACCATAGTGGTTAGTGGAAGCCCAAAAAAGAAAATCTCCAACTAATATCATGGCTCCACTATCACTTGCTGAAATGTTGGCTAAGAGCCAAGTTCCTAAGAAGCCCAAGAGGGCTTGTACCCTTCACAACACTGAAAGGGCCTCAGATGGTAATTTTATGGAAATGATTGCCACCCTCCAGTCGAAAAAGAATATTTAGAGGTAGATGCAGAAGAATATGTAATCACGGAGGTGTCTCTGGGTAAAAGAACTCAGCAGGGGGAATTGGACCTCCTAAATGAAGCAAGCCATGCTATTCAGGATCGATATGAAAAGCAATATCAGAAGATAAAGGATTTGAAGGAAACCAACACCAATGTTTTTGAAGTCCTAGAACAGTTAGTGTGCCACCTTTTTTCCAAAGCATCCAGACCTTCAGCTTCAGAAACACCCTTCCCTCAAGGTGATGTTGATGCACTAAGGGTTATGAAAAAGAAAGTGTTAGTAGTGAATGAACAGATGGCCTAGCAAATTGGGGTCATAAAATTTTTTTCTGTTCGAATCTCTCATAGAATTTTTCTAGGAAAATGACACCGCAAAGAGGATAGAGGCCATCATCCTTCAGTGGCAAGGAGAGATCAAGAAGTTTGAAGAGTGGTAGGATACCTCAGTAGAGATTGTGAATCTTAGTGAAGACAAGTTGATCAATGCAAGTATTCTAGCAGATAAGTCATATGGGTTCCTCTAGACTCAATACTCCAGACTTGCATTCAAAGTCAAAACTACCAAGCAACTCGTAGGAGTGCTGGGAGAACAACTATAGATGGTCTAGACTCCATTGGACCAATACACTACCCTCATCTATTAGATTTCATCGGCTAATCCTCTTAGCCCTAGGACATATACTCCTTTTGATTCTATACTTGGGATGTTCGATGAAATGACCGAGGTTCAATTCTGATCTAAGGGAGATTTTAATAGCTCTACAATGGTAGAACTCTCCCAGATGTTGCTCAAGTACCATGATGTGGTCAAGATAGCTGCAATATTAATAGACAAGGTTGGGGATGCCCACATCCACCTTGAAAGATTTGTTGATCGTCGAGACTACTTGAAGGATATAGAAGAAGATGGCATACTCTAGATTCTGGAGGCATACAAAAAATTCAAAGGCCAATAAGATTTCCCAAACTCCAGAAATCTTTCACTAGAAGAAAAGTATAGTCTCATTCTTTATTCTTTGAGTATAAGCTCCCAAATCCTGGATCTTGGGTTCCCTATTTTGTATTCTTTATAGTGATAAGTGTTGAGATCTCTCTCGAGCCAATAGATTAATATCTACATCATGATGTCAGGTTTGAGACTATCCCTCTTAGTGTGACTATTCATTATTGGTCGAAAGGTTCACTGCAGATACCTCCCAGGTCCCAAGGCTCCGTTCTAACATTTAATATTTGGCGTACAGGAGCCCGTTCGATCACAAAAGTTCAAAAGAGCATTAATGAGGGTGTATGTCCTAGGTCACTTAGGGAAGCTCCATCATATCTTCAAGCACAAGTAAACTTTTTCAAATGGAGGTTTTCTCAAATCTTCTTTCTTTCTTTCCTCTCTTTTCTTCTCAAATGATTATATTATATCAGGAAATTTGTGACAACACAGGTAGTACTGAGTGTAAATATTGTAATATAATGTAAGTAGCTAGCATAGGGATATTTATGAAGCGTGCTCCCCTTAATACCACAAACACATAACATAAACAGAGAAACAACCACAATATGCAAGAACATAAAATTGGCTTCTTATTATCTCCACAAATGTGGAATTACAAACTTTCAGAATTACAATATGC
>MU216867.1:0-10126 GCA_018584345.1 Thuja plicata | reverse complement strand
AACATAGTAATACTTCTTTGGAAAATAGGTTTCTTAGGCCTAGATTTAGGAACCCTTTTTGGACATCTAGATGCAAAATGTCCTATCTTATTGCATGGAAAACATTTAAGAGGTATATTTCCTTTATACTTACTAGAACCATTTAGAAATATTCTCACAATCAGTGCTTCCAACCCTTGAATTTATCTCTCTTCTTCTTCTTCAAGCAATTTTATCTCTTTCTCATATCACATCTTTGCTTGAAGACAAGAAACAACGAAGCTCTCACTATTCTTCTTCAAGTTATTTCATTTCTTTCTATTAGGAGTTATGGAAGGAAGAAGTACCCACTGTCCAAACAACTTCAAGGGAAAGACCACTAAACCCACTATCCAACTGATCTACGTATTATTTAGAACAAAATAATACCAAATAAACCAAATTCTGAAACTCTATATCCTCTCTTCTCTAACTGTGTCTCTACTACACCAAATTCTACCAAATCTCAAATACAAGATCTGCAAACTTTGCTTCACATACAATCCTTTCAATACTACTACAAAATCATACATACATACATACATACATGCATTCTCTCCATATCATCATCCTTCATTCCATTCATTCATATAAAATCAAATAAACAATCTTTCCTTTATACCAAGCCCAATACTTCACAATTGAGTTGGCCAATTAAGCCTAAATAATTACAAAATATAAAACAATACATGTTACATAATTACACAATACTGTCGGCTAAAAAAATTAATAATTATTCACATGTGCAATCCCAGACTAAGCGGTCTTAGTCAGATCACCTTCATATCATCTTCAAACTTTGCATAACTTCGGCAAACCAAATTCCATACCAGTCAAATATATAATCCAAACATCACAAATTGTCTCTCAGAAACTCTGTCAAAATACAATCTTCAATAAATATTGAATAACTATCACCAATAATTGAATAGATGTACGCGCACTTAACCACATCATCAAGATACTATCTAAAATATGGTCTCCACTATGCATAACCTCATCTGTAATTCTTTGTCTGTGCTAACTCAATCTATGTCTGCTACTCTGTCAATCTTCATTAAAACACTATGCTAATATCCAATCACTATGTTGACATCAATGAAAAACATAGTCACTAATGTAACACATGACAACTCTTGTAAAGTTAACAATCTCCTTCTTTGGCATTGATGGCAACATAGATGAAAAACATACAATGTTCCAGGAATCCAAACCTCTGCTACTGCTCTGCTACTACTCTTGTCTCCATCAATCATTTTTTTCCTCTTTTTGTACATATTGTTCCTCTCTTTCACTATTTCCACCTTTTTTCAACTTGTTTCTCGATTTGTTTTTCATTTATTCTTCTCCCCCATTGACATCAATGACAAAAGACATCACTATGTCAATACAATACTTGCTCGAATGTCCAAAGAGACTGTTCAAAAAATGCCACTTTACCAAGAGTCCTCCATGACTCATCTCAAACAAAGATACTCCCCCATAGAGGAAGCATTAACAATCAGTCCATAAAGAATATAGTGCTCTGTACCAGTGTACTAATGCAACTACTACATCATTGCTCAAAAGTAGGCTGTGGCATAACCCCAAGCATACCTATCAAATACTCAATTGTATCCTTAGGTAAAGGATTTGTAAAAATATATGCTATCTTCTCTTTTGTACTAATATACTCAAGTATGACTTCTTTCTCTGCAACTTTCTCTCTTATAACATGATACTTTATCTCTATATGCTTTGTCTTTGAATGTAATGCTGGGTTCTTTGACATAATTATTGTACTTGTGTTATCACATTGTATGATAATAGGTTCCTTAAATTCAATTCCAATATCTTTCAAAAAAAATTTCATCCACATTATCTGATAATAAATATTTGCCGCTGCTACATATTCTACTTCTGCTGTGCTTTGTGAGATACAATTTAGTTTCTTACTTAACTACGAAACCAATCTTCATCCAAGAAAAAATGCTCCTCCACTTGTACTCTTTTTATCATCTACACTGCCTCCCCAATTAGAATCCGTATATGCACATAGGGTAAAATAATTTGATCTATCATATGAAAATCCATATTCAATTATTCCTTTCAAATATCTGAATATCCTTTTCACTACTCCACAATGTGATTCTTTAGGATCAGCTTGAAATCTTACAATAATTCCAACTGCATTAGATATATCTGGTCTTATATGAGTCAAATATTGCAATCCTCCAATCATGGCTATGTACTTTCTCTTTTCAACTTTAGGTGTTTCATCTTTTCTAGATAACTTGTGACCAGTTACCATGGGTGTACCAACAAGCTTACAATTTTCCATACCAAATCTCTACAATAAATCTTTCAGATACTTAGTTTGAGATAATAAAATACCATCACTGTTCTGCACAATCTACAAACCTAGGAAAATTTTCATTTCTCCAATCATACTCATCTCAAATTCTGTCTTCATTTCATCAACAAACTTATCACTTCCTTCATCTTCACCTCCAAAGATTATGTCATCAAATAAAATAATAACAATCAGTAAACCATTCTCAATTTCTTTTAGATATAATTTACTATTTGTAGTTCCTTTAGCAAATCCCAATTTTTCCAAATACTTATCCAACCTCGTATACCAAGTTATGGGTGCTTTCTTCACTCCATATAATGCTTTGATCAACTTACATACCATATCACTTTCCTGTGTCAATGGAAATCCATCAGGCTTCTCTATGTAAACTTCTTGTTCAAATTCACCATTCAAAAATGTTGACTTCACATCCATCTGATATACTTTGAGTTTCTTATAAGATGCATAAGCCAAAAACATTCTTATTGCTTCAAGTCTTGCAACATGTGCAAACATTTCTTCATAGTCAATACCTTCTTGATGTGACTATCCTTTACATACCATTCTTTCTTTGTTCCTTATAACTTCACCTTGTTCATTCATCTTGTTTCTGAATACCCATTCAGTTCATATAACATTTTTTTATTTATGTCTAGGTACTAATTCCCATGTGTTATTCTTCTCAATCTAATCTAATTCTTCCTTCATTTCATGAATCCAATGATCATCCTTACAAGCTTCATCAGTACTTTTAGGTTCAATCTGAGAAATCAAACATAATTCTTCATGTACCTTATTTCTTGTCATAATTCTCGTGTCTCTGCTTCCAATAATCTTCTATGCAAGGTGATTCTTTGTCAAATTCTTGTTTGGTGTTACTTCTTCAACTCTTGCTTCAATTATAAGTTCAGATCTAGGTTAAGATCTTGGTTCTAATCTTTGTTCTTCACTTTCTTCCTCATCATGAATCTCAATTTGCAAATCATTGTTAGTCTCAAAAAATAATTCAACATTATCTTGATTATTTCTAGGATGAGCTTCTTCTTCTGAGTCATAATCAAGTATTCTTTCTCGAATTATAAACTTTTCATCCACTTTAACATTTGTGCTCTCAACAATAGTTTTAGTTCTCTGACTAAAACATCTAAAGGCTTTTATCTTCAATGAATATCCAAGAAATATACCTTCATCACTTCTAGGGTCAAACTTACCAATGTCATCATCTCTCTTAATATAACACTTACTTCCAAATTTTTTGAAGTATTTCACTGATGGTGCATGTCCCAACCATAATTCATAAGGAGTCTTGTTTTTATCTTCTCTGATTTGTACTTTGTTCATTGTGTATACTATTGTATTCACTGCTTCTCTCCAAAATGTCTTCACCACATCATTCTCAAATAACATAGCTCTTGCTACTTTAGTTACATACGTGTTCCTTCATTTTGCAATACCATTTTGCTCAGGTGTTCTAGGGCTAAAAGATGTCTCTTAATACCATTCACTTCACAAAATGTGTTAAACTCACTTGAAGTAAATTCTCCCCCTCTATCTAATCTTAAACATTTAATCTTCATTCCTAATTCATTCTCAACTTTATTCTTAAGCAATCTAAACTTCTCAAATGCTTCTGATTTCTCTTTAAAAAATGATACCCACATCATTCTAGTGAAATCATCAACAAGAATCATAAAATTTCTTTCACCATAAAATCCTCTTGTTCTGGTAGGACCAATCAAATATGTATGAACAATCTCCAACTTTGCTGTTGTAGTGAACATCTTGCTAGGAAAATAACTTCTCTTCTATTTCACCATAACACATTCTTTGCATAGCATGTTAGTCTATTTCACAATCTTAGGAAAATATCTCACTGCAAATGTAGTACTTGCTTTCAAAATTTTATAAAAAATTATGTGACAAAATCTTTGTTTCCATAACCAACTATCATCAATTCTAGCAATCAAACATGTCATCTCAGCAGGGTTCAACTAAAAACATTACCTCTAGTTCTTGTACCTGTACCAACCATCTTACCATCCCTATCCTTGATACTACAAGTATTTTATGCAAACCGTACTTGATAACCTTTATCAAGTAACTGTCCAACACTCAAAATATTATGTTTCAATCCATCCACAAAGTAAACATCATCAATATTAGTCTTTCCATCAAGTGTAATAGATCCAATTCCTTTTATACGACAAGGTGCACTATTTCTAACTCTAACAATTCCTCCATCATAGTTGTTAAGCTTTACAAATTTTTTCATATCACCAGTCATATGATGAGAACAACCAATGTCTATGATCCATTCAGTTTTCTTTTCAACTTGGGACACTAAGGCTTTCTCTTCTCTAACTTCTTTTTCAGGACTTTCTTCTTTAATTGCAACATAACCTATGTCATCACTTTCATTATCACTTTCACTCAAGAATCTCTAAATTCTAGCTTCAAATTATTCATCATTAGCATAATAAAATCATCTAGGTCTTTTAGGCTTAAATTTCTTCTTATATTTCTTCACTCTCTTAGGACATTTAGATGCAAAGTGACCATATTCCTGACAAGTCAAACATTTAAATAATTTCTTACCTTCAAGTTCTCTCTTCACAAGTAGGGAAATTCCTTCTTTAATCTTTCTGTCTTCTTTAGATTTAGATCTTCTGCTACTCGCATAGTCTCCATTAACATAAAATTCCTTGTAGAAGTAGGATGAACACTCAGTGCACTAAAAGATGTTTCAATTCTAGGCAAGTCTCCAGACTATTTCAAACTTATCTCTGCTGACTCCAATCTTCCAAGAAGAGTTTATCTAGTGAATTTATCAGTGCAAGGGATATAGTTTTCTATCATCTGCACTGTCTACTTGAATGTTGGGGTCAAGGTTTTCAAAATATTCCATATAATCTCATCTTCATCTTTATTTCCTTCACAAGATTTAATACCTGCAACAATCTCTGATATTCTGCCAATATAAATTCTAACTGATTCATCTTCCATCAATTTTGCTTCTTGAAATAGACATATCCAATTTCGTAATCTGATTCTCTTAGCATGCTTATCACCTTGAAAATTAGATTCCAAAGATAACCAAATTTCATGAGCTTTTCTCAAAATTTTTACTAGATTGTACTCATTCTCAGGAAGTGCTAACAAAAGTGCTTCTCTGGCAAGTATGTTACCCATGAAGAGATATCTCTTAGTTCCAGTACATTCCTCTATCTTATCTTCTTCAATGATTTCTTTTGCATTCTTAGTAATCAACCAATGTCATGGACCTAAACATAACAAGTGTTTCTTCATCTTCTCTTTTCAGCTTTCATAACCAACTCCATCAAAATTAGGAATTTCTTTTCTAAAATGAGTCACCATAAATCTCCTTAAGCTATTAAAATTTTCCTTCAAGGACTAGATGCTCTGATACCAATTATTAAAAAGTAAATTCCACCAAGATAACTGAGAGAGGGGGGGGGGGGGGAATCAGTTATCTNTAAAAAGTAAATTCCACCAAGATAACTGAGAGAGGGGGGGGGGGGTGAATCAGTTATCTGAATAATATAAATTTTATCAATCTTATTAACTCTGAAACATGTAAATAACAATAACAATGACCACAAAAAGATAACCACACACAATAAAACCAGATTTGTTAACTAGTGAACCTCTTGTTCAAAGAGTAAACCCTGGTGGAAATGATGCCCACAAAAAGATGTACAAATATAAAAATTCCTTGTGAGAGGATGGACTCTATTAGGAGTCTATGAAATACATTCAGTACACATTAGGAGAATTTGAATCCTTGTTAAAATATTCTAACCCTGTTAGGAGTTGTGGAAAGTAGAAGGACCCACTGTCCAAACAACTTCAAGGGAAAGACCACTGGACCCACTGGCCAACTAAACTCTATATTATTTAGAATAGAATAATACCAAATAAACTAAATTCTGAAACTCTATATCCTCTCTTATCTGACTGTGCGTCTGATGCACCAAATTCTACCATATCTTCCAACTTTGCTTCACTTACAATCCTTTCAATACTACTACAAAATCATAAATACATGCTCTCTCTCTCTCTCTCTATATATATATATATATCATCATCATCCTTCATTCCATTCATTCATTTAAAATCAAATAAACAATCTTTCCTTTATACGGAGCCCAATACTTCACAATTGTGTCGTCCAATTAAGCCTAAACAATTACAAAATATAAAACAATACATGTTATATGATAACACAAAACTGTTAGCTCACAAACTTAATAATTATTCACACGTGTGATCCCAAACTAAGTGGTCTTAGTCAAATCACCTTTAGACTGTATTCAAACTCTGCATAACTCTGACAAACCAAATTCCATACCATTCAAAAGATATAATCCAAACATCACAAACTGTCTCGCAGAAACTCTGTCAAAATACAATCTTCAATAAATCTTGAATAATTGTGACCAATAATTGAATCATCGTACACGGTCTTAACCACATCATTAAGACACTATCTGAAATACATTCTCCACTATGCATAACCTCATCAGCAACTCTATGTCTGTGATAACTCAATCTCTGTCTGCTATTCTGTCAATCTTCATTAAAATACTATGCTGATATCCAAACAGTATGTTGACATCAATGACAAACATAGTCACTAATGTAACACATGACAACTCTAGAAATCCTAACAATACAATAAAAAATCACACCTTGAACATCCAAAATATGTTTTATAGATCAAGTTGGCTAAGAACATAAAAAAAACCACCACTGACTAAAAAATCATCCAAATTAGATCACCACAATCAATGTGGACCACCAACTTTGCAAACACATAATCCAAGAAGATGCATAGGCATCATGAATTATACACAAACATCCAAAGCCACCCAAATCATCGGATTCATATGCATCTCTCATACTAGACCTCAAGACCATTGTCATCATCCACTCATACACATGAAAAATTCCTTGTGGACCTCTGGACCACAAACCATTTGAATTAAGGACAAATCAGAATTTCCTAATCACATCCCACACATCCGTGAACCTCAATTTTACCATGTAGATAAATTCTCAAAACAATTCAAAAACACTGGAAAATAGTGTAAGATCTAGTCACCATACCTGACCTTGTAGCACGTCCAATTCATTATGTGAACCTTTATAATTTTACAATAATCAACTACAAACTATCTCGAATACCTTTTTGATGTCCACAATGACTTATCTTCACTATATAATGTCCACAACCACAAATCTTCAATAACCAAAACACATTATCACACTGAGCATACTACACCACTGTCAAACAAATATGTTGGCATCCAAAAATCATCCCTTCAGATATGTTGACATCAATGAAAACACATCCAACTTTCCAACATTCTATAGTTCTCACAAAATTCCACGGGTTAAAACTCAAGAAAATTGACTATAAATACAAATCCTCTACTAAAACACCAAGACAGGGACCCAATTTGAATTTGGGCATGAAATTCACGGTACAAAACATTTGAAATATTTAGTACCTAGGAACATAAGATGTCAAATGTTTTGTCCCACCCTAATTAGGCCCAAATTTGGACTGTGGGTCTCAAAAGGTCAGGGGGTGCAGGATTTGATCAAACAACTAGTTTTGAAGTTGAAAGAGAATGTAGAGGCCATAAATGGTAATATGGGAACTAGGTGATGAAATGAATTATTTGTTTGGAGGAAAAATAGAGGATTACACTTAGAAATAAGGGATAAGCTTGATTTTTGAAGAAATAAGACCTATAATATTAATTTGAAGGTACAATGATCATTTGGAGAGCGTAAAATGAATGTGGCAACCCATACATACTAAAATGGGGCTAAAATGAGCATATAATTATAAATGTTATTTTTTTTTAGGACGATACACTATGTTATGGTTTTTTGTGTTTATTTCATATAGGTATGATATTCTAAATATAAATCAAAAGTAGTAATTTTTATGGGTTTTAGAAAATTTTGTGTCTCTTTCCTGAATAGTTTGGTGTAGTAAATTTTCCCACACACTAGAATTTTTTTCACATCTCCCTTCCTTGCACATGAAAAATAGGAAAAAATAATCTGGAATAATTATTTATCCTTTGAGCCTTTCCCTAGTTATGGCTCACTAGGGTTCTTTTTTTAATAAACTGAATAGGATTTCTAAAAGGATAAATTCAAGTAGGGAAACAAAATTATTTTCCTTACCTCCTCATTTATTTTTCATACCATTTTGTTAATAAAATTAAAATATTTTTCTAATTTTTCATACCATTTTGTTAATAAAATTAAAATATTTTTCTATGTCTTTCCTTCATCTTTCTTTTAATTTTGTAGGACTAAAAATTGTTAAGATTTGTGCGAGTTGCCATTTTATTTGAGATTAAAAACTTTAAGACACTAAAAAAGAAGGTTGTAAGTGACTTTAATTTTTTTTTTCAAATGCATTGATTATCTCCATTCAATATAAAATGTTTAGTGAGAAAATGTGCTCTTTATTATTATGGAAAAGCTTGATCAACTTTCAATATAAAATGTTTAGTGAGAAAATGTGCTCTTTATTATTATGGAAAAGATTGATTAACTTTAGCTAACTTACACTAGAAATTAGAAATAATGGTTTGTGAGAATTGAGATTTCATTTGGTTAATGAATGAATGAAAATTTTATTTCTAGATATTACTTTATGACATAAGAACAATCAATCCTAACCCTTTGAATGTATCATATATACACATATACTTGGGGTGTGTAAAAATATTTTTAGCCTTATTGACTTATATCTTTCCTAATTAAATATTTTTATTAATAAATAAGTCATCTTATGAATATGGGCAAGATACAATCATTGTACTCTATTCTATCATTTCGAATCATGAATTACTACATGATAAGAGATTGATCATTCTAATGACCTATGCATTATATCAATATCTCTCTATATTCTTACTAATATAATTTGTGCCTAGTATTATTAAAATGAATAATGTCTTATAGTTTATTGGTAGCAAAATAATCGTTGTTCTTAATATACACTATATGATCATTAAAACATTAAATTATTTTATTCTCTAATATTTGAAGATGCTTTTTATGTTTTCTCATCCTATTGAGTTCCTTTTATTTTTGGATGTGTGTCTATTATTTTTGTTTCCATTTATAGTAGGATTATTTAATTTTCACCTTGTATACCATATTTTATAGTTTAACTTACTTGTTATAAGTTTTTATCCAAGATGAAGTGTAGATTGAAGATATGATCTTATTCTTTATTACTAGTGTATTTAGATATTATAATATGTTAGAACATATGTGGTGCATTAAAATTAGTGCAATAGATTACAATATACATGATATAATATAAGGCATTAATTAAATATCATTATCTCTCAGTACTTTCTATGCTTAAATATTTATTGTTAGCATAATAGTAAAGCTATACCTCTCTTGAAAGGTACTTTTGGGACTCTTATTCCTTGGAATTTGTTCATTTTATTACCTCTAGACTAGTTTGATTGTATTTAGTACTATAATATTATACATAAAGTGTAGTTAGTACAATATCTTTTATAAAAAAACCATATAAAATAGAATAATTTTAGAAGTCGAATTATAATCATATATTCTTGTATCCCTAATTAAACTACTTCTAATTCTTAAAGATACTAATTTCTATTTAAAAAATAACATATTTATGCTAAGAAAACATGTCTTGTATTCAAATTCAATTGGATTTTAAATGTCATCTCTTATTATGTT
>MU216866.1:201965-245546 GCA_018584345.1 Thuja plicata | reverse complement strand
CTGAATATTAATAATGGCCAGGCGATACGGTGAAACGAATATATGTAAAACAATCGCCAATTCCCCGCTCGCCGACATGCGACATTCGCCATTTGGCGAATAATCGCCACTAAAGTTATCGCTGACTTCCTAGCGGTCCTAGTACACCTTATCATGCATTAGGACCCATAGGAAGTTCCCATGACCCCTTTTGACACATTTCAACACTCAAGTGTGTCCCAAGGGGTCGTATGACCCCTTAAGACACTTGAAAGTTCTAATGTGTCAAAAGGGGTCATGGGGACTTCCTAGGAGTCCTAGTATGCCTTATCACCCATTAGGACCCCTAGGAAGTCCCCATTACCCCTTTTGACACATTTCAACACTCAAGTGTGTCCCAAGGGGTTGTTTGACCCCTTAGGACACACTTTAGTGTTCTCATGTGTTAAAAGGGGTCATGGGGAAATCCTAGGGGTCCTAGTACGCCTTATCACATGTTAGGACCCCTAGCAAGTCTCAATGACTCCTTTTGACACATTTTAACACTCAAATGTGTCCCAAGGGGTTGTATGGCCCCTTAGGACACACTTGAGAGTTCTAATGTGTCAAAAGGGGTCATGGGGACTTCCTAGGGTTCCTAGTATGCCTTATCACGCGTTAGGCCCCTAGGAAGTGTTAGAGTAATTATCTATTTACACTTATTAATTAGATCACTTTGATTTAATTAATTAAGTTGTTTATTACTCTAGTTTTACTTAAGCTATCTCTTAGGTGCATTATAATTAATATTTATATTAATTATTAATGTACAACCTATCTTTTCTTGTTTTAGGGTTTTGTTCACCTTTATAGGTTGAACTTTGTAGTTCTTTCTTAATTAATTCAAATTACAATTTAGCTCTCACTTCTTGAGCAACTTCTGAGTTCTTCTCCTTCTCTCTTCCTGCTTCTTTCTTGTTACAGGTTTCTTGCATGCAGGTGTTCTTCGGGTTTTGTGGATTTGTCTCTCAAATCCTACAGGAAGTCCCCATGACCCCTTTTGACACATTTCAACACTCAAGTGTGTCTCAAGGGGTCGTATGACCCCTTAGGACACACTTGAGTGTTCTCATCTGTCGAAAGAGGTCATCAAGAATTTCTAGGGGTCCTAGTACACCTTATCATGTGTTAGGACCCCTAGGAAGTCCCCATGACCCCTTTTAACACATTGCAATACTCAAGTGTTTCCATAGGGGTCGTATGACCACTTAAGACACACTTGAGAGTTCTAATATGTCAAAAGGGGTCATGGGGACTTCCTAGGGGTTCTTGTATGTGTTATCATGCATTAGGACCCCTAGGACGTCTCCATGATCCCTTTTGACACATTTCAACACTCAAGTGTGTCCCAAGGGGTTGT
This sequence comes from Thuja plicata, assembly GCA_018584345.1. Taxonomy (NCBI): domain Eukaryota; kingdom Viridiplantae; phylum Streptophyta; class Pinopsida; order Cupressales; family Cupressaceae; genus Thuja; species Thuja plicata. Next base: position 244,168 of record MU216866.1, on the reverse strand, counting down.
ATGACCCCTTAGAATACACTTGAGTGTTCTCATGTGTCAAAAGGGGTCATGGGGACTTCCTAGGGGTCCTAACACATGATAAGGTGTACTAGGACCCCTTAGGACCCTCTATGACCCCTGGGGACACATTGGAACACTTAAGTGTGTCCCAAGGGGTCCTACGACCTCTTAAGACACACTTTAGATTTTTACTATTTTAAAAGGGGTCATGGGGTCTTCCTAGGGGTCCTAATGCATAAGAAGGTGTACTAGGACCCCTTAGGACCCTCTTTGACCCCCAGGAACACATTGGAACACTCAAGTGTGTCCCAAGAGGTTCTAAGACCTCTTGGGACACACTTGAGTGTTCCAATGTATCGAAAGGGGTCATGGGGACTTCGTAGGGGTTGTACGATCATGATAAGGTATACTAGGACCCCTTAGGTCCCTATTTGACCCCCAAGAACATATTGGAACACTCAGGTGTGTCCCAAGAGTTTGTAAGACCCTTGGGACACAATTGAGTCTTCTAATGTGTCCCTAGGGGTCAAAGAGGGACCTAAGGGGTCCTAGTACATGCTCTCACACATTAGGACCCCTAGGAAGACCCAATGACCCGTTTCAACACATTGGAACACTCAAGTGTATTACAAGAGGTTGTAGGACCACTTGGGACACACTTGAGTCTTCCAATGTGTCCCTGGGGGTCAAAGAGGGTCCTAATGGGTCTTATTACACCTTCTCATGCATTAGGATCCCTAAAAAGTGTCCATGACCCCTTTCGACACATTGAAACACTCAATTGTGTCCCAAGGGTTCCTAAGACCTCTTGGGACACACTTGAGTGGTCCAATGTCTTGAAAGGGGTCATGTGAACTTCCTAGGGGTCCTAACACTTGATAAGGTGTACTAGGACCCCTCAAGACTCTCTTTGATCCCTAGGGACACATTGGAACACTCAAGAGTGTCCCAAGGGATCCTACGACCTCTTAAGACACACTTGAGTGTTCCAATGTTTCAAAATGGGTCATGGGGTCTTCCTAGGGATCCTAACATGTGAAAAGGTGTACTAGGACCCCTTAGGACCCTCTTTGACCCCCGGGGACACATTTGAACACTCAAGTGTGTCCCAAGGGGTCCTACGACCTCTTGAGACACACTTGAGTATTCCAATGTGTCGAAAGGGGTCATGGGGACTTCGTAGGGGTCCTACGACTGTGATAAGGTGTACTAGCACCTCTTAGGTCACTCTTTGAACCCCAGAGTACATTGTAACACTAAATTGTGTCTCAAGGGGTCCTATGATATCTTGGGACATATTTGAGTGTTCCAATGTTTCAAAAGGGGTAATCAAAAGTCCCCATGACCCCTTTTGATACATTGGAATACTCAAGTGTGTTCCAAGAGGTTGTAGGACCCCTTGGGACACAAAGTGAGTGTTCTAATGTGATTTTGGGGGTCAAAGAGGGACCTAAGAGGTCCTAGTACATGTTCTCACACGTTAGGACCCATAGGAAGACCTCATGACCCCTTTTGACACATTGGAACACTCAAGTGTATCCCAAGAGGTTGTAGGACCCCTTGGGACACACTTGAGTGTGCCAATGTGTCCCCGAGGGTCAAAGAGGGTCCTAAGGGGTCTTATTACACTTTCTCACATGTTAGGACCCTTAAGAAGACTCCATGACCCCTTTTGACACATTGAAACACTCAATTGTGTCTCAACGGGTCCTATGACCTCTTGGGACACACTTGAGTGGTTCAATGTCTCGAAAGGGGTCATAGGGACTTCCTAGGGGTCCTAACACATGATAAGGTGTACTAGGACCCCTTAGGACCCTCTTTTACCCCCGGGGACAGATTGGAACACTCAAGTGTGTCCTAAGGGGTCCTATGACCTCTTGGGATACACTTGAATGTTCCAATGTTTCAAAAGGAGTCATGGGGTCTTTCTAGGGGTCCTAACGTGTGAGAATGTGTACTAGGACCCCGGGGACACATTGGAACACTCAAGTGTGTCCCAAGGGGTCCTATGAAAGTTCATTTGAAAAAAAGAATTTACAAAAAAAAAAAATTATTAAAAAATAAATAAATAAATCAAGTACCCGATTAGGCCTGTGCTTTGGTGTCAGGTTTTCCCAAGTGTACTAACACCCAGGCCTACTAAAAATTCAACAAAAATTTTCATGTGCTTTTGGACGAGTGAAAAGTGGATTTTTTTCACATCGCCACTTTTTGGTCCCCCATGATCTTGCACATACCCTCTATACAAATATCCTTTTGGGACTGTAAAATTTTGCAAAATTTAGAGCCCCACACAATGAAAAAGCTCTAAAATGGCCTCTTTGTTAAAACAATAGCATCGATTTGATTGATATAATCAAATAAGTTATATTATTATTATTATTATTATATATATAATATCATTATCATGATATAAATCGACAGCAGGCTAATTTATCGAGCGGCATTAATAAATGATAAGCGATCAACTTGGTCGATATTGGCAAGGTTATTGTTATGTAACTATCGTTTGATAGTTAACGTAACATATGAATATGTTACGTTAACTATCAAACGATAGTTAACTGTAACTCATGTTTTAATATATCTGCCCAATAATATATCACGCTGCACGATAAGGCATGTATACATACAGACATGGCCCTATGTGGCTTCATCCACGTAGAGTCATGTCTCTACATAGAGATGCCTATTGAATGATATTTAATGAATCATGTGTTGAGAGGAAAGAGATCAATCACAACAGCATCGTCTTCTCCTCTGCATCACACAGCAATACATAATCAGTAATATATACATACATATTCTCTATAGGACGATCTTGATTTTACAACATGGTATCAGAGCCTAACCTATAGTAAATATATGGCATGTCTCAAGATGAATAGTGACAGTCAACAAAATAGATTTAGCATCAATACAATCTGAAGAATGAGCTACCGAGTAAGATGGTGTTGATCCACCCATTAACATTCAAATCAAAATTTTATATTCAGTCAACAAAGAATGGAGTTCAACCAGAAGAGTTGTTTTAGAATATCCAGGGAGCATTGCCGCTAAAAATATACACTGAGGAGAGGTGCAAAAAATATGATAAGAGAACGGAATAGATAGGAGGTTATGAATGCGACAGTAGAAATCTAAAGGGTATACGATACATGTTCAAGAATCTAGGAGAGGTGCTCTGTACTGGTGAACACATTGAGCCATGAAACGAAAGAACACAGAGGAGTGATAGAGCACCACAGAAGGACACTTGAGACATAAAATTTTAGGCATCCAGTCTAGACGGTAGCTATACTTTGCACAAAGGTGAAGACAATGAAGAATATACGTGGTGTTTGAATACAGACTAGTGTATTATTTTGTGGGTGCTATGATTGTCATTCCTTTAATTATCTAAGTGATGAAATATATATAGTTGTGTGTATCATTATGCATTTCTTCAAACAAGATCTTGGAGTTTGACCCAAATCATATTTATAGAGATATCTTGATTCGATCATTGTTAGATATTGATACTCGACATTGACGAGGTGGAAGTACCAGTAAATAGTGTGGAGACTTCAAAAGTTCTCACTTATTCGAGAGTATACAAAGTGTGGCTCCTGTTACAAGCAAATATCCAAGAAATATATAATAATAGGTTCCATATATTATTGGAACCAAGCCTTGCAACTTGAGATCCCTTCATATAGAAAATGAAAACTATAATAATGACAAATATATTTTGAACTACCATGAAATCTTCTGGGTGCGATTAATTGGGTGATGGTTGGATTTGCTATATGTGCAAGGAAAGTATTGAACATTTTTAAACATATATATTGTGTCAAGTCATATTTAGCAACTGAGGAAGATGGATAGATGATTCATCAATGACCTATCAGATGGATGTTATTATCCCTAAATTATTCTTGTTAGGATTGCATAGATTATTACCACTCCTTCATTTACTTCTAAGGATGAATAAGTAAGAAGAAATTAGATTATAGGAAATTTGTGGGAAACAATATGTCTGAATTGTGAATCAAAATTATTGAAAATCATAAGCAACCGTACAAAGGATTAAATTAAGATAGATCTCAATTAAGGGATCATTACATCAAGTGTAGAGAACTCAAAGAGAGAGAGAGAGAGAGAGAGAGAGAGAGAGAGAGAGAGAGAGAGAGAGAGAGAGAGAGAGAGAGAGAGAGAGAGAGAGAGAGTCCATTCTCATATCCCCATAGACTACCCATGATCACTATCAATGAGTGTTTGAAAATTCTACCCTCACATAATTTCAACAACCATTCATGAAGAAAGTGGATTTAATAAAATATGGGCGATTCCACATAATTAAAAAGGGCCGCATGAATACACTACAATAATTCTGTGCCACATATCTTCAAGATGCAGGAGTCTGATAATGATAATTGAAAGGAGAAAATTAGGAAGGGAAGCAAATACACGACCATCAAACACTCCAACAATTTCATGGAATAAGAAACCAGTCAGCATCTTGGTCATTGAACAGTCGATAAATGGGAGGGAGAGATTTGGATCAGATATACTGAGATACTTGACAAGGAGGCACATTAATCCTATGTTTTGTTAGAAATCAATCAAAGGAATATGAGATTTATAAATGCATATAATACATACATCTGAAAGATCAAATAAGGAATACTGATCATATGAGGACCATCCTTTCTTATTGCACTTCTTATCCATACTTGAATTACCCAAGATTTAGTAGCAGCCATTTTTGGCTCAGACATATACGTTCAGCATTACAAATCAGAATACAATGACCATATTAAAGTTATCATTTGGGTATACAGTGATCAGACATATTATCGATATATTGTTATCCATTGGATCCTTTAGCCTTGGTAGATTATCAAGATAATTGACATTGCATTTGCCACATTCTCAATTGGTCTTAAGTATAAGATTAATAGAAAGAAGAATTTTGCAAACGAATTTGAAGAAAATTAACATAAGGATCAGAATGAAACTGATATGTTATGAAGAAGGACAATGGATACGAGTGTTGTATTAATGGGCTCACCGTACAAAAGGAAATACTTAAAAATATTTGAAAATGATGAAAGCATATGAAATCCAGATTTAGAGGGAGTCTAACATCTTCAAAAAGGTCTAGAAGTCGGTGAAATTTAGCTTCTAAGGAAACAAATGATTTAGTCAATTTATGACAAACTCGATCATATTGATTGAGAGGGAGTTCACTACTAAAGGTAAAAAATTCTGAGTTTATAGTAGTGGGAACTCGTGGATAGAATCCTCGATGAGATGCACATGGATAGAATCCCTAATTAAGGAATTCCATACATCATGAGACTACAACTCATTGAGATAAACATCATACTAGAGGTCTTTATTATCTTCTCTCAAGTCCAAGAGGGAGTGTTAATGTTGTGGCCTTGGAAAAGATCAAAATGCATCTTATGCTAGCCGATGTAACCTTATGACTATTAAGATTATTCGTATTGGTTCTCTTAGGAAGGAAGGTATGAAGTGACATCCTACAGTGACACTAAGTTGAGTATATAAACATGGTATGCCTTCGTGACAGAGGGAGAAGCTAAAGGATATGCATCAGTGGACATTCGAGGATCTTGATACAGAGGGAGTATACCATGTTTTGTTGGTTCTCTTATAATCAAGAAATTGTAGCAAAGAATTATGATTATTACCATGTGAGAAGGCTATATGCCAGAGGGAGAAGCTATAATTAAGTTGGAACCCTAGGATCTTGGTCACACAAATTCAGAGGGAGTGTACCATGTCAAGATGCTATATACTTTGTAAGCTCAAAATTCACCAAGACTATGAGACAATGCAAAAAAAATGCAATTCAGTGGAGAACAAATGACCAATATTCTTACTAAATCCCTTGCTAGATAGAAGATTGTGTACTTTCAGATAACCTTGGTATGTTGAGGATTAAAGCCTTAGCTGAAAAGAAGGTTTTAGCTTCAGTGATCCATTATTTTGTATCTTAAATGATTCTTGTCTTTGATAGACAAGTCTAAAGTGGAAGTTTTGGTTTCCACTCTCTGAGAAGAGTCAAGGTGGATGTCATATGTGTGACTTTATGGGCTCATTCATTTTGTGTTATATTATGAAATGTGATGATCTTTCATATGTGTTGGGTTACTATTGCTAGGTGACGACTTACACAATAGCTTAACCTAGTGTCAGGTATGACTATGTATTATATAGTCACTAGTTTTAACACTAAATTTTTGGAGTTGTTAAATCCAGTTCTAAATTGGTCAGGGATTATAACAACATGTGAATCAAGGTTAGACTACATTAAGTTGTTGTCCCGGAATGTGTCAGATATCTTGATTGTAGTACATTATATTATTGTCCTGAGCTGTGTCGGATATCTTGATATGAAGTCATATTTAAAGTTATCATTTAATCTAGTTCCAAATTTAGTCAGGGATTATGATAACATGTGCATCAATTTTTGATCCGGATTACGCCGGATATCTTGACACCATTAAGTTATCCTCTAATCCAGTTCCAAATTCAGTTAGGGGTTATGATAACAAGTAATTCAAGTTTTGATTTGGATTGCGCCGAATATCTTGATACTTGTGTTTATCACAAAAATATAGTTCTGAATAAGTCAGGGGTTGTGATCTAAATTTTCTTCATCAGGTTGAACTTATGTTCCAGACCATGCCAGAAATCCTGATCAATTATGTGAGTGAAATCAAGTTCCGAATTAAGTCGGGGATTTAAATAACACTCACATTTTTTGTTTATCAATCCACTCTCGCTAAGAGGGAGTGTTAAAACAATAGCATCGATTTGATTGATATAATCAAATAAGTTATATATATATATATATATATATATATATATATATATTATCGAGTGACATTAATAAATGATAAGCGATCGACCTGGTCGATATTGGCACTTGGTTATTGTTATGTAACTATCAAACGATAGTTAACCATAACTCATGTTTTAATATATCTGCCCGATAATATATGACGCTACACGATAAGGCATGTATACATATAGACATGGCCCTACCTGGCTTTAGCCACGTAGAGTCATGTCTCTACATAGAGATGCCTATTGAATGATATTTAATGAATCATGTGTTGAGAGGAAAGAGATCAATCACAACGGCATCGTCTTCTCCTCTACAACACATAGCAATACATAATCAGTAATATATGTACATATATATTCTCTATAGAACTATCTTGATTTTACAACACTCTTGAATTCCATACCCAGCATATGAGTTTCCCTTGAAATCATGTGTGTCATCTATAAAGATGTGTGTTCATCCATTTTTCAGCCTCCCATAATCAAATTTGATGCCTCTATTGAATAGCAATTTTCTATGGTGTGCAGTTCACATCTTTCAGCTCTCTCAGGAAGTCACTTTTGAAGAGTCAATATGTTAGTTCCTATATTCCCTTATGCCAACCTAAATACTCCCTACAATTGTTCATGTACAGTGAAACCCTATGCAAAATTTTGAAGTCCTATGAGTTCATTTGCTATTTTTCAGTGACTAAAGCCAAATACAGTTTTTTCAGATTTGTTATGTGCAGGGTGATGACATTAGTCAGGAGCTCTCTTTGGAATTTAATATCTTTTGGCTGGACAAAAATATCATCAGATGAATTTTTTTTTGTGATTCTATGTATGGAAATGAACTCACTTGATTTGAAAAGATTTTGAAGGGGAAAGTAAATGCAATTTTTAACAGTTTATTAATGGAAATTTAAGATATGAAAATTTGCCAACTTTGATGATAAAAATCTCTGTGTTCAAAAAGGATCTTGGAATTCTGACTGATCCTGGGCCTAAAACACGTCATGAAAAAGTTCCAAATTTGCACAAACAGGAGACAACCCACCTAAAATTTTGATGTCAAATGCTTTGAGTTTAATTTTCACAAGGATCGAAGATTATTTGATAGATTAATTTAAAGTTTACATTGCTCGTGACTAGCAGGTGGGTCAGTTTACAAAACAAGTACTAGAAATATACAAGTTGCTCATGGTCTGAAATAAAACCCATCTTTTATTTTAAGTATCATAAACTTTTGCCAATTTTCATAGCTCCGTGATCTCTAGATAGTCATACAAATTGTTTTACCTTATATGTTGAATGAATGAATGATAGCTATATCGCAAAGATCAAGAAATGGAGGTTGCGATATAGCGGCATAGGTTAAGACATGCATCGAAACGACACTGCTAAGCTCCAGACAAATGCTCTAAAGACAAAAATAAAAAAATCAAACTTTTTTTTTCTCAAATTTGTGAAAACACAGTAAGTTTTTGGCAATTTTTTGTGATTTCGACCACAAAATATGTAGATCATGAAAAACAAATGCTGAAAATTTCGTGAAAATTTGTGATGTTTTCAGATTTTTCAAATTTGATCAATAGTACATTCTGTTTGGAACTTAGCTGCATCCCATCGAAACATGAATAAGTCGGATTTATATGAATATTACAGTCAGCACTGATAATAATGATTATTCTCAGCCAGTTCATAGAAGATAGCAGCATAAAATTTGAATTCCCGTACAGACAAAATAGACCATAATTTGAAGCTGAATATGAGTAGAAAATGGTGATTTTCATCTCTAAATTGCTGCCCAGACAATATGCCCTTCCATGGAAGTTGTTTTTACAAAGTTTTTAATAATTTTGGAGTGCCCAAGGGCTTTAAAAAATGGCTCAGATTTATAAGTAGCGGCTAGCAGTTTATAAGAACGATGAAAGGAAATCAACAGATTCGATCAGACAAAGGATTGGAAAATATTCATGTGAAAGCATATAGACGTCCACCTAGAGGTCAAAATATAGAGTCTGATAAACATTGTAGTCAAGAATGCTGGTGAGCGTGCAATCATGAACAGAGAGGATGTAAGATAATATTCAAACAGTCCTAATATTCGCTATTTCGCAGGGTTGAGATTTTATAGAAATGGCCAGTGTTGCCCCCTAGTTAATAAATTTTGGAAGAAATGAGGTATAAAGCACATCATCACCCGAGTTTGTAAAAATATTATTCAGCTGTTTTAAAAGAAAGGAAAGGAGAGGGTCTTTTATAGTTCACCATACCAGTCATATGTTTTTTGGTCTACATATGATGATAGCAATATGAGAATAGAGTTAATATTTTTCAAATAGAAATTATATGAATGATAAATTTATAAAATAATTAAGGTGGTGTATAAAAGGGAGAATTGAAGAAAAGAAATGTCTTTCATAGAAGAAAATTGGAAGGATGAAAGTGAAGCCACTAGTAGAAGGGAAATTGTTTTTCAAATAAAAATATAGTGCAAAGGTGAATTATCTAACTTTGAGGGGATATAGTGGTATAAATTGAAACTTTTTAATTGCAAGGATAATGGGCTCAGCAAGGTAAATATATTCACTGAGGTAAAAATGCTTGCTTTTTTGGGAGGACATTATTACAGATAACGATGAGCTAATTAAGATGATTTATCATTTTATTAGGTCTTTAATTAGTTATAATTATAATTATATATGTAACTTTAATTCTAATTTTATTATAAATACTAAATATATTTTAATTTATAGTTATTTAATTTCTATAAAATAATGATATTTAATAATTTATATTTGTATATATTATAATTTATTAGTATAGTTATAATTGAAAAAATCTAAAATATAATTATAAATTTTAAATGTAAGGTGGAATTTAAATAATAAATAAAGAATTTTTTTTTGTATTAAATATAAGTATATCAAAAAAAGGAATACATCACGAGTGTTTAAACAAGTCTACGAAGGCAGTACCTTCCCACAAGGACCCCGGAACAAAATATAGAGTATCACATAGATCAAAACGAGTATCAAAAAAAAGGAGAGAAAAGGACAGGCTAAAGGAGGCAGCCATCTATGGCGTCGACCCAAGTGGTCCAGCCCTTATCTCCCTCCATTCAGGCGACCTTCTTTTTCTCTTGAATTTGGGCCAGCATGGCCAGCTCATCTTTCTTGGATTTCTTGTTCCTTTTAATTTCTCTGTTGAGCTTTTGCATGGTCTTCTCAAAGTTTTGCAGGTTGTCCAGGTTGGGCCTCCACTCATAACCGTTCTTGAGCTCAAAGACAAAGAAGGTAGCATGTCCGGTCTGGAGAAACCTTCTCAGCTTCTCTTTGTCCATCATCATGGTGGTGTGCACCTGCAAGGAGATATTAAGAAAAGTGAGTTTCATAAAAAACTCAGTAAGGGCCCTGGGAGAGTCTTGGAATCTTTCTTCGTTCCTGCATTTCCAAATCTACCATAAGATGTAAGATGTTAAGATATTTCAGAAAATGTTAGCATCCTTTTTAAGACCCATAATATGACTAGTAGCAATTTCAAAGATAGATATGCTAATAGGATAAGAAATGCCAAAAAGTTTCCATATAGACCTGGCAAAAGAACAATCAAAAAAGATATGCTTGCTAGTTTCTGGAAGTTTACAAAACTTACAACAGTTGTCCTCATTGATGCTAGATCGGATAGGAAGCCTATCTAATAAAAACAACCAGTTAAAACATTTAAATTTCGGTTCAACATAGCCTTTCTAAAGGATATCAAAATAATTTTTCCTAGAACAATTATCCAAGGAGGAATACCATTTATCATTAATATGGTCAATGATGGCACCATCATACCCAAGAAACTTGTATATGTTCTTAGTTTTGATCTTGGATAGGATGGTCCCATTAGGCCATTTACATTTCAGAAATTTGTCAGAGTCAGTGTCGCAAATGGTGGGGAGATCCTTAGTAGCTTTAAGGATCATGTTATATGTCTTTTTTTGAGAGGGAGGAATATCATCCCAGCTAATTAGTTGGTCATTTTCAAAGAGATCCACAAACTGAGAAATGCCTTTACTAGACCAAAATCTAGCAGAGCAACCTTGGGACAGAGCTAGAGGTTTACCAGAAAGATGAAGGTTCCACCAAATGGATCTTTCACCATAAATGTGGGTGGCGTCATGAAAGTCCTTGTTAGAGATAAATTCTCTAACATGGTTCCAGGCTTTCCAGATTGATTTGAAGACCTCAAACCCTTGAATGGTAATGGTAAAGTTACCCATCACTAAGTCAGCATAGGGGAGACTCTTCCAGGACTTAGCATTCTTAGGACAGCCCCATTCAATATTATTTCTAACAAGAACCTTCCATGGCATCGTGCCATCCATGGAGTGAAAGATCCACTTGGCAGCAAATGTAATACCCTAAATCCTAAGATCTTTCAACCCCAAACCCCCAATAATCTTACTATTGCAGCACCATTTCCAATTAACAGCATGAGCTTTTTTATTGCCTTTGCCATCGGACCAGAGGAAGTTCCTAACAGCTTTTTGAATCTCAAAAATCTGGTAGTTGTTAAACATCCAAGCAGAAGAGTAATAGATGTTATAGGAGGACAAGATTTTTTGGCAATCTTGAAGTCTGCCTGCTAGAGAGAGGGAGCGATTGTGCCATTTGTCAAGCTTATTGGTGATTTTCTCTTTAACCCAAAGCCACATGTCTTTAAGCAAGGGGTTTATAACAAATGGGATTCCCAGGTATCTAACAATCTTTTGAGGACCTCCCCATTGAAATTCATATTGATTGACCCAATCAGGAGGATCCTCCTCCCAGCCAAGGCACATGGATTTGGAGTGGGAAAGCTTAGCACCAGACATATTGCCAAAAAGATTAAGTTTGGTCTGAAGAGCTTCAAAGTTGTCTTTAGTAGCTTCAAAAATAATGGCGGTATCATCAGCGAATTGACTATTAATAAGAACATCCTCATTAGGCAATGTAATTCCTTTCATAGCTGGGGATAAGGTATTATCCCTAAGTAGGTAAAATAGGGCATCAGAGGCGATATCAAATAGAGCAGGCGCCAGGGGGCATCCCTGTCTAATAGACCATTCGAGGGGAAAGGAGGCAGATAGAGAGCCATTAATGTCAATTTGTGCACAGGCATCATGGAGGAGAACCTTAACCGCATTACAAAAGAAAGCAGGAAAACCAAAAGCTTCTAGCATCATGGTGATGAAGTTCCACTCAATTCTGTCGTAGGCTTTTTCAAAGTCTAACAGAAAGATGGTAGAATTCTGATGGGAATGTTTAGCCCAGTGCATGGCTTCCCAACTAGTGATGAAATTCTCAAGGATGTATCTGCCTTTAATAAATCCAGTTTGAGTAGAGAAAATCAATTTAGGAAGAATGTTGACAAGTTTGGTGACTAAGATTTTGGCCATAATTTTGTAGGAAACATTTAGAAGTGTTATTGGCCTCCAATTTTTGATGAGGGCCTTATCCCCATCCTTGGGGATAAGTTTGATAATACCACGGTTAATGGAATTACCGAGAGAGCCATGAGAAAGAGCCTCTGAATATATCTCAAGGAGATCCTTGTAGATCCACCTTTGATTAGCTTTATAGAATTCAATGGGGATGCCATCAGGACCGGGGGCCTTGTCCAACTTAAGAGAGTTAATGGCATTACCAATTTCATCAAGAGAAATCTGTTTGACAAGGGTAACAGTATCCTCAGCAGAAACAATTTTAGGAATCAGAGCACGCCCCCTGTCCCTGAGAGAGGACTCAACCAAATCCTCAGAGGAAAACAAATTTTGATAGAATTTAGCAAAATTATCCTTAATAGTGTCAAGATTCGTAATCTCTTGATTGTTAATGATGATCCTTTCAATGGATTCATGAGTATGTTTGTGTTTAATAAGATTGAAAAAAAACTTAGAACCCCGATCCCCATATTGCAGCCAATGAGCTCTGGCCCTAATCTTAGCTCCCTTAGTTTTAATGACCTGATGCCTCCTAAGTGCATCTTTATCCTTAATAACTTGGGAGGTAAGTTCAAGGTCAGAGGGGGAATGTTGATTATTAACTTCAGTAGTAGCTAAATCATGAAAAATATGTTTCTCAAAGAATCTGTAGTCCTTGGCCCATTTCTGACCAATAGTTTTAAAAAGGTTCTGCCAGGCAAGGATGTTCTTGTTCCAATTACCAATATAACTACCATTGGGGAGGTTATGTTTGTTAATAATGCTGATGATATGGATAGCAGTGAGGACATTGACATCTCCGAGAAGACTGGTGTTAAGGATGAATTTTGGTCTAAGGCCACAGCTAATAGCAGGGGAGGTGTTGAAGGTGAATGAGGCAAAGATGGGGTGGTGATCAGACAAGGATGTGGGGGTGACAAGAACAGAGTTTCCACCATTGTCTGGTAGGACAGATAAAAAGTGCTTACAAGCATAAAACCTATCAAGTCTAGAATATATTCTAGCATGACCCTGTTGATAGTTGCACCATGTGTGCCAAAGACCCGGATTGCTGGCCTTGTTGCCAAACAAGGGGTCGAAGAGGTGTTTAGAGTTTTTAAGCCTATTCTAGGAAACTTTCTCTCTATCCTTCCAGGCAAATGGAAGTCCTCCATTCTTATCATCCTGACATTCAACCATGTTAAAATCACCAGCAAAAATCCAGGGGATGCCAAGGAGAGAAGACAACCATTCCCAAAGACCAATTCTCTCATTAACATCATTAGATGCATAAACATCGCATATGCCAAAATCATTATTGTTGTAATTTAGAGTGACCCAAACAACACGGTTACAGGGGGAGATGCCCTGATTGGTAATAAAATTTGCCCATTTAGGGCTCACAAGCAGGGCAACCCCACCTCTACCCTTTGGGTGGTTGGTGGAGATTTTAACAACCTCCTTCCATATAAAATTAAGATTTGATTCTAGAATAAAACCAGTAGATTTAATTTCTTGCATCATAAGAAAATCCAAGTGCTTACAAGTAGACAAGAAATTTTTAATAACATATTTTCTATCCGGGGATTCGAGTCCCCTAATATTTCAAGAAAGACAATTCATGAGGAAACATTTGAAGGGGAAGAACGCACTTCAGATGATTGAACATAGGTGGTCATCTCATCAGTACACATTTCATCATCATTTTTTTTAATATTTTTATTTTTTGATCCAGGAGGTCTCCCTCTGCGTTTAGATGTAGGAAAACCAAATAAAAAATCTCCTTCATTATCGGTCAAGGTTTCAGGTTCAACAGAGGGTACAACCCAGGAGTGTTCAAATTCAATCGGGGTTTGCAAAGAAGGAATTACCGCAACAACAAATTCGTCACTGATTTCCTGAAAGGGTTTGGAAGGGTTCGGAGGAGGCAAGGAGCTAGGGTTCAAAGGGGCGGAGGTGGTAGGTTGGGAGTTAGGCAAAGAAATTTCAATAGGACTGAACATATTCGAAATGACAGGAGAGGAGGAGGAAGGAGGTTTGGAGGATGAGGAAAGGTTGTTATTCTTGCGTCTACGCTTTTTGGTCACACATTGGAAACCATCCGATTGGGGATTATTGATAGTATCTATCAGACAAGATTGAGAGACGACAGGGGCGGGATTAGGGTTAATTGCAGAGGAGGAATTATAATTATTACCGGTCTGATTTATGCTAGGAATCATAGTTTCCATGGCCGTACCAGATTCCTTAGGGTTGGGAGTGGGTTTCTTAAGAAGGATAGGACAATCTTTTCTTAGGTGCCCTTCTTGGCAGCATAAGAAACATGCATTAAGACCACCAAGAAGTTCAATAGGGAAATTATATGAAGTATTTTCAACATTGATATGAAAATTCGGTGGCATTTCCAACCCAGGATTCAGGGAGATGAGGATTTGGGCCTCCATGTGAGGAACAAGATGCACAGTATCATCCATATGAATCACTTTCCGTAATGGCTGAAGCAATTGAGGGACAAACCTCCACAGAAATGGCGGGATATGCTTAATGACAATCCAGCAAGGAGCTGAGAGGGCCAACACTTCTTCATAATTTGCATCGGGAGACTAGGCAATAGCTCTAAAGGAGGCCGAACCAACCGACCAATACTACTTTTTAAGCACTTCAGTTTGAGCTTCATGGTTAACAAAAAAATGACAAAAAGACCCTTTTGAATTTGTCGACAGAAGGAAATATGAAAACCCATTTTAAGATTCCAGAAATTATGAAACCAATCATCAAGAAACTTTTTAGGAGGGCACTTATCCAGATCAACAGTTGAGAAGAAGATATCAGTGCTTCTTAACCTACTCTTTTCGATAACAATTTCAGCAAGCATTTCAGAATTGGGAGAAACGGAGAAGGAAGAACCAGATGTCCCAGAGACCTTACCGGGGCTATGGGCTCCATTGGTAACGGCAAATTTGGCTTCCGTGTTGGTGGAGATGCCTGCATTTGCTACAGCCTCCAAGAAGGACCTACGTCTCGCTGAAGGAGTTTTATGAATTGGGACAGAGGAAATGGGAGTAATAGGGTTGGCATTAATGTCATTGCTCATCATTTGAGTTTAAACGAACACACCTGTTATGGGAGGGAGTCCATCGCCAGCTGGCCGTCCCTATTTTTGTCCACTGCTTGCCACGGTGGTTTTGAAACTCCCGCCACTGCAAACGATAAAATACTAAAATTATATAATATAATATAGTATATTTATATTATATATATTATATAATAATATATATTATATATTAGAAATTGTGATATATATAGTAAATATTTTAGAATATATAATAGTTATATATTATAATATTGTTCAAATATATTGTAATTGAATTTTGTAAATATTAAAATATAATAACATGTTTATAGTAATAAAATATAAAATAGACCAATTTCAAAAAAATTATTATCCAAAAAAATAAATTTGCATTAATTTACTAATTGTGCAAAGTGAATGAATAGTATATTTAGTTAGAAACATGAATGTATATAGTTCTTCCCACTTTTGAAATCCAACATATCCTTCCCATATTTTTTAAAAATCGTATACTCTAACATCATAATTTAATAATAACAAATGATTTATATCTCTATTAAAAATGGTATTTTTTCTTTAAACAAAAAAATATTTTCTCAAATAGTACTCAACACTTTCTAGTAATTACTTCACTCTTCCACTACAAGATTATAATATCTTTATCTACCTACCAATTTTGTTTCCCCAGTTTAATATCATTATAAACTGTAAATTCAAATACACAAAATAATAAAAAAATTGATTTTCAATTTAAATTACACTATTCAATTACATTCATAAAGAGTTTTGAACTTTTACAACCACTTCAATAAAATCCAACTAATAACTACCTTCATAAACAATAAATTATTAGAAAATATTACTACTAAACTAACATAGATTATATTTAACTCTAAAATCTTTTCTTGTCACATCATACTTTTTCTCCCACCATATATTCCTCTAAATCGTACCTAATCTACTTTCGCCAAACATTTCTTACCAATTGTGAATCATGTAAGAATTTCAGTAGCTTTGAGACGTAATGAATGCTATTTTAAGTAGTCAATTGGTAGGTGGCTTCATGACATTTTGACTTATAATGTACCAGCAATTCACCCTTAAATATCACCGACTGTTGGCCATTGATAATCATAATTTCTAATGGCCTCCTCGTACAGATCAATGAATATCATCATTGAGCAGAGAGATATTTAGAGTTGCTCGCTCATTTTGGAACAAAATAGATAATGATTTCACCATTTTGCTATCTATTGATATGCTTACAAAGAAGCATTCATAGCTGCTCGCTCACTTTATAACATGTCCAAGTTATAAACAAAATTCATATGATTTTCACAATTTTACTATCCATTTTAGATACAAAGAAAACCCCCATGAAAGAAACATATCAAGCTTGAGAAAGTGGGTCAATATTTTACAACGTTAGTGGGTCAACATTTTACAACGTTGGTGGTGGCCCGGTTTGCCTTAAAACTCTTAACCAGTAATCCATGCTATCACAATCATCATCATTAGCTTGGGACTCCCCATTCCAGAGCTGATGGAGATTTGTGTTTGTACTGTCTATGATATTCAACATATCATTTTCTTCATAGGTAGACATGAGTCGATAGAGATCTTCTGTCCTTTCTTCATCTCCAAAATTAGGGTTACCCAAGACAGAAATCTCATCTAGTACTAACTTTTGGCTTGTGTTGTGGTCTTCCATGGTGGTTGGGTATTGTTGGAACCCAATTGACCCATCAAAGGAATCTGTACAACTGAGCTGAATCCAATCCAAGTTTGAGCTTGGATTGAAAGTCTCACTCTCTGTAGATGAAAAAATTTCACTTGACAGATCATCTGAAGAGGACAAGTTGGTGATGGGATAATCAATTGAAACTTCTGGTTGGGTCAGAGCTGAATTATGTAGAAGCATATTCTTCTCCATTGATGGACTTGTCTCACTGCACTCAGAGTAATCAAGTGAAATCTGATTGTGCTCCGCCATAGTTGCCACTGAATGGGTAACTGGATTGGTTCTTGCTTGGAGAAGCCTTTTCTTCAAGTGGGTATTCCACACATTCTTTATCTCATTGTCTGTTCTTCCAGGTAGGCGTGAGGCAATGGCCGACCACCTGGATCATAACAAAATAACTTTAGTCATAAAAGAAATACAAAATTGAAATATAGATATTATTCTATAGGTTTAAGAGATTACAATAGCTTCTTAATCAAATAATCAAAGATCAAATTAAGTTAAAATTGCTTCAATATATAAAGATTTTTACCTGAATCATAACATAACATCAAATATGATGGAAGAAATAATTGAACAAGAAAGGATAATGAAAAATGAACAGTGAACAAACCTATTGCCCATAAGTTGGTGAAGTTTAATAATAGTCTCCTCCTCCTCATATGTAAAATTCCCACGCTTGATGTCTGGTCTGAGATAATTAATCCACCGCAGACGACAGCTTTTCCCGCATCTCAAAAGTCCTGAGATAGTGCAAGAGCATTGATCAATTTTGACAATAGTTTTGAATTTGATTATGTAAGTTCTTTTCTTCATCTACTATTCACTATAAGAATAAGAGCAATGATAATTTTGACCATAGTTTCGAACTTGATTAAGCTCTTTACTTCATTTAGGATTCATCATACGAATGAGAGTAGTTACATGATTATGGAGTAATTAGAATCTAAAGAATCATATTGTGAATCTTGAAATATGTTTGGAAACGTGTTCTTTGATCTATTGTCAGAATGAGGTAGTTAGAGGATTATACGACTTCATTTTAATGATGGATCATGAAATATGATCTGCAACGTATCCTGTGATCTATCATCAGACTAAAGTAGTTACAGTATCATACTCCACAATCCTCTAACTATTTTATTATGATGATGGGTCATGAAATATGATACAAAGCATCTATGAAAAAAAAACTTGCAAAGTAGTATGATTGTCTAATTATTTCATTGTGACAATTCTTATTACTCCATAATCTTATGATCAGAATGAAGTAGCTAGAAGACCATACTACTTATATTTGACAATGGCTCGTGAAATATGATCTCAAACGTATTCTATGATCCGTCATCAGACTGAAGTAGGTACAGTATCATACTCCACGATCCTCTAACTACTTCATTATAATGATGGATCATAAAATATGATATAAAACATTCATAAAAAAAAACATGCAAAGTAGTATAATCCTCTAACTACTTCATTATGATGATCCGGATTACTTCATGATCTTATCATTGTCTATCTGATTCATTCCGACAACATTGATTACTCCATGATTCTATACCTACTTCATTTTTATGATGAATCATATATGAAAGAAGAAACTAACATAGTTAAATCCAAACATAATAAGAATATGAGGTAAGAATTCCATATCTTTAAAGAAAAAAAACTATTAAAAGAATATATATACATTTAGAACCTGCTTGCTTAGGGAGAGCACGCCAATTTCCATAGCCATTTCTATGAATAAAATCTATGAGAATTCGATCCTCCTCAGCTGTCCAAGGACCCTTCTTTACTCCCATTTTATCACAACAGGGAGCTCGGCCCATTCTTTCTTTTCACAGAAATGATAAACAAGAATCCTGGATTTGAACTTATCAACAAGAATATAATGTAAAGTTTGTATTCACACTTATGGCCTTGCTTGAAGTGTGATCATCTAGCCGGGTTACACCAAATTTAAATGGGCAGGGGCTCCTCCTTTATAGATTTGAAGTCACCAGACCACACGGCCAACTTATTGACACGTACAGAGAATGTGGGCAAAAAATTTTATTTTTTATTTGTCATTTTCCACTCCAGTCAAACTTTGACTGTTGTTCAACCATAATATTTATTTGCCCCCAAAATCAAAGAGTTGTACCTGTTTGTTGAAGAAAAACTCTTTTAAATTTTGTTACAATAGAATATATGTATATATGTAAACCCTCAAATCATCACATACGGAAAAAAAAGTCTTGCTTTCACTTTCCTTCCTGTCAAACTTCATCTTCGCTCACTAGTTGTGCAATGGAAATGCCAAGTGTGATGTATGGGAAAGGAAGGATTCAATTCCTACAATTGTCTTATATAGAAACTTTGACCCAAAAAAGAATTTGGATAATGATATTCTGAAAAAGACATGGTGCAACTTAGACAAGTGTTCATATATGTGTGTGGGGTTCATATTGGTATCATCACATTTATTTGCATAATTGTGTGTTGAAATATATATAATATTTTGTCAACAATTTTTGTAGAAATGTATAATGTATATATCAATACATTTCAATTATATTTCAATTATTTTTTAGCTGGTGAGATGAATATACATGTAGTTTGTTGGCTATAGTATAAATTTGTATAGAGAATAGATGTTACTTCTAAACAAGGTTTAAATTTGAACAAACTTATCAAGAAATTTTTTTACAATGATTCATTCATGTCATAATTGGAAAAATGTAGCTTATGTCATTTTGAATTCTACTACTTGAAGTTTCACAAAGATTGCAATAATTAAAAATGCCCTAGGAGAGTCTATTGAATTAGGAGGTTCAAGTTCTCCTCAGTTAACCCCCTTATTTGAATCGATTCTATAACGTGGACAAATATTCATAGGTAGCATTCTCAAACATGCAAATGGCATATATATAAATTTTGATGCAATGTGCTCCTCTTCATGCTCTAAATAAAAACGTTCCTTGAGTGATTTTTCTCATTAAAACAATTGGTATGCAACACCCTTCTTTTCAAATGCAAATCAAAATCAGATTAGAGTTTTGAAAGTTATTTTCATCTCACTTAAGCCCAAGTACATCAAAGAATGACAAGTTGAGGCAAGAATCTGTTCTTATATTATTTAATTAAGGTCCCACCTAAAGTCCAAAGAGATATCTATCTGAACCCCTCAATGGGAAAAGTTCATGATTCTATAAACAAATCAATTGTATATTGAATATATTGATATATCAAGAAAAGATAATAATATAACAAAATATGTATTCAGTCAATTTCTAATGACTACAAGAAAAGGAAAAAAGTCAACATACTTGAGTTTGAAGGTTAATCTCAAGCAACTCAATAACAAACCTAAGAATTATGGGATTGGCCAAGAGGAAGAAAAAGTAAATTTGAGGAGTGACATGCATTGAAGTTAGGGATGATAATTAGGTAAATATGTAGACATAAAATACATATGAGGTTGAAATAGTTTGGGATTTATAAGGTTCAGAAGTCTCAAAACTTAGCATACAAGTGTGTCACTTATTTCTATGTGATTGTATTGATTTATTTCGGTAAAATGTATACAAAAAAAATAGGAATTAAAATGGCTATGCAATTTTTGTCATTCTATTTTATCCCTACTTTTAAGTACATGTGAATCAAACATGAAAATGGATTTCAAAGTATATGAACATTCTCAACACACACACACACACACACACACACAAGTGTATATGTATGTATATAAATAAGTGTATATATACATGTATGTGTGTGTATTTTGTGGACCTGCAAGCTGCAATACAAAACTTCAACATGCCATTGCATTAGTGAGATAAACATGAAATAACAAAGGAAAAGCACATATACATCACTAAAATCGACATATTGCTCCCTATGTAAGAAGAGTATGAAATATGCTATAATTTGCCCTCAGATTATGCATAAATCAGTGACACATTCATGCTTAGAATGGAGAATTTAAAGAATGTAAGATAATTGCTCAAACAAAGTTCATCTTAGAGTTCCCAAATGAAATATTATGTAATTACTATGCAAATATGAACTAAGAATGCACTTAGAATGTTAGAAATCAGAGCAGCATAAGGATGCTTTCAAATTGTAGATCAAAGTGTGGTAAGTCTAGGACATGTGAAATTGTGACCACTTTCCCCCAGTTAGGATGTATATCTTGTTGTTGGGGTATTTCTTCACGAGTTTCCTCTATCTATTGGACTTCTGGAGAGTCTTATAGAACTGTTTCCTCTACTTCTCAGACATCAGCTTGTGGCAACAAAGGAACATGATGCTCTTGTTGTGCTAGAAAAGTAGGTACATATCTTTCTCCTTGATATTCAGGATACTTAGTACGAATGTGTAATATTCTTTCATATGTCCATGGTTCCAATGTTGTTACTTCTTCTTCATCATCACTTCCTTCATTGAAGATTGGACCATATCTTGAAGTAGGGTTCTTTGATTTGTTATTAAAACCTAATCCTATTTTATCTTTGGTGTTTCTGAATTCCATGTGTATAGGTTCAACAAGTCATTTTCCTTTATCTCCTAAAGGTCCCTTCCCTTTGTATCCCATTTATTTGAGAAGGCCATATCCTTTACCATACTTTTCTGGGGATATCTCTACATGTTTTACCTCATTTTCTCTTTGTTCTCCTTTACGGAGCCAAGCCAAGATTGCTTTATCTTCTTTTTCATCCTCTTGAAAAGTAGAGGCTCTAACCATACCAGTTGGTTTGTGAATGTCTTGTTCTTTAGATGCACTAGGTGTGAAATATGGGTAAGGTTTTCCATAATATCTTGGAGAAACGAGAATTTTAGTCAATGACGGTGTCATGTCTAGTTTTTATTCCCCCATATTGGTTTCTTCAAGTTTTAGTGTCTTTACAAATCTTCTCAACACCATTTCTTTAGAGGTCTCAGGTACAGATTCTTTTGGGACTTCCTTATTGTGAGGAACCATACTGTCTTCTTTAACATTGTTGCAAGTGTAGCTTGAATCTGTAGGAATTGTCACTTTCGCCCCATTATGTGAGAATTTGATGCATTGGTGGTAAGTAGATGATACTGTTTGCATTTCATGTATCCAAGGTCTCCCTAGTAAAATATTATAGGCCAAATGGTACATCAAGAACTTGATAGATCACATTTCATTCAATTGGTCCTATTCTGATTGGTAGAATAATGAGTCCTTTGGATGATCTTTCTTCTTCATTGTAAGCCTTGATAGTTATCTTACTTCTTGAATCAATGGTTTGTTTTGAAAGACACAATTTATTGATTAGATTAAGAGTACATATGTTCAACCCTACACCTCCATCTATGAATACACGTTTGAAATGGGATTTGTGAATCAGTAATTCAATGTGAAGGGGTTGGTTATGCGGATGAGTCAAGGACTTGTCATCTTCTTCTGAAAAAGAGAGGTAATTTGGAGCTGCAATATGATTGACCATTGCCTGAAACTTGTCTACATCAATATCTTTTGGAACATTTGCAGAATGTAGGGCTTGTTCAAAAACTTCCCTATGCACTGAAGAGATCTTTAGTAACTCAAATATAGAAATCTAAGCTTAGGTCCTTTGCAATTTGTCTACCAAGTTATAGTTTGCAGATGGCATAGTAACTGTTTGTCTTGTTGTTTTTGGTTTGGGAATTGTGACAACAGGTACTTTAGAGGATGTCACTTGCTTAGATGAAGATTGTGCTCCTTTGATTGTGACTTGTGCTTGGGTTCGAGTCACAGCGTTTGATTGTGTTGATGTCTCTTTGGCACCTTTTATAGTGATCACATTGATTGATTCGCTTTTAATGTCCAACATGTTGATCACATTTTCATTATGGGAGTAGGTGTAATTCACTTTGTTTCCTTTTCCTTTAGAAGCTTCCCCTTTTTCATAGTTAGGGAATGGTTTGTTAAATGTTGTATCATCTTCATTAGTGGTATGTCCTTCCACTTTGATTTTTCCTCCTTCAATAAAGTCGTGTATAACTTGTTTGAGCTTAATACAGTCATTAGTCTTATTTCCTTTGTTTTTATGAAAGACACAATAGGCATTGTCGTTCCACCATCTTGGTTTAACTCCAGTTCTCATGGTTTCAAATTGGGTATCATGAGGACTTTGTTATCCAAGAGTGTCTTCAAAACTATCTCAAGATGTTCTCCCAATGGAGTAAATGTTCTTTGAGGTCTAGTCCATGGTTTACTCTTGTTTTTCTCATTGTTTGCTCTTGGTATTGTGGTTTTTACCTTAGTTTCTTTTTTTTCTTGTAAATTGTTCATTAGATTGAACACCGCTGGTTTAGGATTAGAATTGGATGCTTCTACCACTCCATCACTAACAACATTCTTATTCTTGTTCCACCATTTAGGTTTTTTGTTGTAGTTGTTAGATTTGTTATCACTTTGGAGTGTGATTTCTTTTTTCTTGACCATAAAGTCTTCAGCACGGATAGCGTTTTTGATCATTCTATGAAAACTAGGTGAATCTTGCATTTGCAAAGCATAGTTCATTTTGGGTACCAAGTTGTTAATAAAGATTTCCATCCTTTCCAATTCGGGTATTGCTCTTGAATACCTTGCAAAGATTCTCCTCCACCTTTGTAAAAAGTATGTAAAGGATTCACCTGTTCTTTATTTTGTGTTGAAAATATCCATCATGGTTACGTTATGTTGTATATTATAGGAGTAATGACTAAAAAATCTTTGTATTAACTCCTCAAAAGACTACACACACTAGGTGTGATTTTGGAGAACCACTCCATAGCATTTCCACCTAGACTTCCCAGAAATATCCTCATTAGATAGGTAGGTTCATGTATGTACTCTATGCTTAGAGCACAAAATTCTCTAACATGGTCATGTGGGTCGGTTTCTCCCATCTACTTGTCATATTTGGGTCTTTCCATGTTAGGAAGGAAATGAAACCATGTTGATACTCTTTTCAAAAGGAAATCGACATATGTGTTCCAAAGAGTATTTTTTTGTTGGTTTGACCTTTTCTTTCTTGAGTGTCGCAAGTTCAGATTGCATTAAGGTCAATTGTTTGGTGAGAATAGAAATAGGTGTTGGTACCTCTTTTTCCTTTAGTCTCTCAACATCATAGTCTTTGGGAATTTTTACTCCAAGAGAGGCTAGGTGTAGGAAATATTTCTCCTTGTCTTCACCAATAATCTTTTCCAAGGTTCTTTGGAATTTTCTACTTAGTTTGAGCTTGTTATACTCTTCTTTGAATGTATCTTCATCACTATCTTATTCAAACAAAGGATGACAAATATTTTGTTCTTCGTGACTACTTTCTCATTCGTTTTGGTCTTGTTCATTGTTGTATTCATCAAAAGCTGCACTCCATCCTTTATGAGGAGCTTCTATTGCGGGTGAGTCTTGATCAAATAAGGGATTGCAAGATGTCTCTCCTTGGTGAAACTAAAGTAATCTAGGAGGTATCTCTAATTTTTCAGCAAGGTATTTATTTCTTCTTGTGTTAACCATGAAATCTGGGTCTCAACTTCATCAAAGGTTTTCCAATAGTGTCAAAGAGGATTTCAAATTGTCCAAGTGTGTCCAAGTAGTAAAAGATTGTTTGTGTTTGTTCTGAGTGAATGACTCCAGCGTCAGTGGGTTAGAATGCCCTGATAGTGAGTTCAGAATCAAGAGGTTTTGATAAGTGAGTAGACCACATGTTTCAGGACCAATTGTGAGAATCCAAAAGGACATGCAAGGTAGACTTCTAAGAAAATTGTGAAACAGCGATAGACGGACCAACAAGAGAAACATGACCAGATTGAAGAGCCAAAAGGGTATCCAAAAATACTAAGTTTCTCTGAGTAACACATGTGAAAGTACCCACTGTCCCAGATGTGACTCCCTAAATGTGAGTTTTGATTTACCAGATGTGATCTTATGTAAGCCAGATGCGAGCTTTGATATTCTGTATGCGAGCAACGTTCCTGCATGTGAGCGAAGAATGACCAAAAGTGAGCAAGTTCCCTAGATGAAAGATAATGAAACCAAATGCAACCTAGGATAGACCAAAAGTGAGCCTCTAATGGTTTTTCAAGTTTTTGTCAAATTTGTCTCGAAGTACATGAAATTTGTTTTGACAGTAGAGTTTGTCTGAGACTTTCTAGAGAGTTGTAAACAACATGTATGTCAGGGAATAAAATTTATTGCTTGTTTCAAGGAGATTATATTTTTAGTGAGCTTTTAGGACACATCAAGCAATGTTTCTTTGTTAAGGTGACTCAAACACATCCCTATTCCCTAGATTTTATGCATAGAGTAAAAATCTTTTCTCTTAGACTCAGGTACACTTTCACATGCTAATTAGAATACTACCATCACCAACCATGCAATGGCTCCAATCATGATGTCGTATTAGCTGACTCTAAATGCAAGTGAGGGCATGAAATGACAAGTATCTTGGGGAAATTACTATTTTCCTTGCACAAAGATTATCACCCTTTCAGAGATAAACTGGTTAGTATGACTACAAATGTTGTTAAGTTTTGGGCATCTGTTCGCAATCATCCCCCATATAATTGCACAAGGAAAAATTGAGGTGTATAGCCCTATGATTACTCAAATGTGTGTAGTCTCGCAATAAGGATTCAAGAGGCTCCACTCTACACACACTCAAGCATGTTTAATGAATGATGTCAAAATTCCAGGAACAAAACCAACTATGTCTTCCGAGGCTTTGGCCTACAAGGAAGCATATTGATTATAGTGAGTTTGAAGGGTTGGCGTAAACCTGTCCTCACTTGGGTTGTCCCGGGAGATTTTTTCCTCAATCGAAAGGTGCTCTAATGTTTTAAAATCAAATGCAAAGGATTAGCGACTTAAGATCCTAGATTTTTTATTCTTCAAAAGAAGAAGAGCATACTCTCCTATTCCATGTCATTTTCTCCCACAAGCACACCAAACATGTTCATTTCCTCAAACTTTGTAACTCAAAACTCAATCCACCATGATGAGTCTTTGATTCTTCCAACTTGGGAAAAAGATAAAATCCTCTAGTGAGACTAAGTAATGTGTTTAAGTTTGAATTTTAAATTCCTATTATAAGAAAGAACAAAGTATATGAAAGCAAATTCTATCTTGTTCAATTTCCCCAATTTAAGATGATTTTCTTGTTCAATTACTTTCCCAAAATTAGACAATTTGAGCTTTATTCATTTTCCCACAAATTTAGTGCTTTGCTTGTTCAATTTCTATCCAAAAATTAGACAATTTTATGGTTCAATTTTTCCATAATCTTAATGAATAGCTTGTTCAATTATTCTCAAACTTCAGACAATTTGTTTGCTTTGTTCATTTCCTCAAATTCTCATCAAGTTCTAAATTGACTTTTGAGTTTCTTATTTTCCTTAAAGGAAAAGAGCATAATCCTCTAGTCAATTTATCAAATGATGGAAAATGCTCTTAAGTGTGAAAGCATAACAAAATAGAAGTCAAGTTGAGCGATTTGGCCACCTGCAACCCAAAAGTTAGTATTTTCTTTCCAACCTTTTTACAAAAAAATCTCTGATAGAAACCTGCAAACAAATGTTAGGCTATTCAAAACACAGAAACAGGCATGGTTAGAAGATTAGTGGTTAGACTTTCAAATTTGTAATTCAACCAACCAAATGTGACTTCCTTTATAAGATGCTATCTAAGAATTCCTGGATAGGATTTCCTTTCTTGAATGCAAGCTTCTACACTAAAGGCAATATAGGATTTACCTGATGCGAGCCTTCCCTGGATGAGATTCAGGATCTACTAGATGCAGTGTCAGAAATCCAGGATGCGATGCTATTTCCTAAATACGATGATCTTTCCTGCATGTGAGATTTGGCAACTAGAGGCGACCCTAGACCTGAAAATAGAGAACACAAATTAGCCAAAAAGAAGTTAGAAATGAGGAGAAATTTGAGGATTTGCCCCGTGGTGGGTGCCAGAAATGTGTGTGTATTTTGTGGACCTACAAGATGAAACACAACGCTTCAATATGTCATTGCATTATTGAGATAAACATGAAATGACAAAGGAAAAGCACATATACATCACTAAAATTGACATATTTCTCCCTATCTAAGAAGAGTATGGAATATACTATAATTTTCCCTCAGATTATGCATAAATCAGTGACACATTCATGCTTAGAATGGAATATTTAAAGAATACAAGATAAATGCTCAAACAAAGTTCATTTTAGAGTTCCCAAATGAAAGATTATGTAATTACTATGCAAATATGAACTAAGAATGCACTTAGAATGTTAGAAATCAGAGTAGCATAAGGATGCTTTCAAATTGTATAGATTAAAGGCCCATTGAGCTCAAAATTCATTCCTTTTATAGAAGAATTTGAGTAATGAGAGGTCAGGATTGAGTTATGAAGAGAGGTGGAGATTGAATCATTGGTGATCCATGTGAGGTGATCCAAGTAATTTAACTCTCATTGGTTAATGGATTGACTTTTTATTTTGCAAGTGAGGAGTTGTAATTAGGAGATTTTATTTAATTCCTTTTAATTAATTACGTTAGCCATGTATTTATTTCTTTTGATTTATTTGATTTGATTTGATTTAATTGGCTAAGGCAATTAATGTAAATTAGTGATAAGATCACTAGGAAATTAAATTTTATTTAGATGAATTATGCCAATTAATTGAAGAATTGTCTTGACAAAATTAGGGGTATGATCACACTTAGGGAACATAGGGTCTTTGGTTAGAGTAGACCAGATTAGGGTGGTTATAGCATGTATGTATGTATAATATGTACACATGCATGCATGTGTGTGTACATAAATGTTATTTGAGAATGTACATATGTGTGTGTACATACATATACATATACATATTTATGTATATATACACATGCACAAATAAATCATACATGTGTGTATACATATATATGTGTCTATATACACACATATATACATGTGTATGTGTGTATGCATATACATACATACATAGATAAAAGGTTATGGTCAATCCCAAATTCTTCTTGTGTTCCTATCCTTGGTTTAAATGCTTTATTTAAGAACTCATGTAAATAAAAATAAAGATGCGCAGTAGGAAGCTTTTTTTGCAAGTGTGATTTCCATTGTACCAGATAATAGACCTATTTCTCAATACAACCACTCAACTTATAGAATCCACATGAGGTGGCTAGTCCCTTGTCACAAGTCCCGAGGGGAGCGCTGACCATTTTTCCAACAATCTCCCCTCAGTGTTACCTGAGGGGATTCGAACCTGTGACCAATCTCTGATACCACTTGTTATAAGTGTGATTTCCATTGCACCAAAAGATTGACCTATCAATTCCCAATACAACCACTAGACTTATAGAATCCATAGGAAGCAGTTAGTCCCTTGTCACGAATCCTGAGGGGAGCACTGACCATTTTCCCAACAGCTTCTTTTATAGAAGTAAAAAAATGGAATCTATAACACCCATCATATTATGGTAACAAGTAGATAATTAACTAAAAAATTAATTATTATACTTAAAAATGAAGGTTATTTTACTCTACCTTTTCCTAGTATAGGCCAAGTTAACAATCCCATATTAATCAATCAAAAAGCATATATTTTAGTATAGTAAAAGCTATAAAATGTGGATAAATTATTTTTGTATAGCTAAATAGTGGGATGAAGGCCTACCCCCTTGTATAGATATCATAATAAGATAGAGAGAGAAATCAAACTTGAACACTAGAAAGAAACAAAGGACTTGTTAGAAAATTACCTAATAAAAATCCTAAAAGACATGATAAAAGAATCTAGATGGTACCTAGGAACAACACCAAAAAATTACTGGAAAAGTATCGAGCGATGTGGGAGAGAGCAAGGGAGAGCAAGCGGGCTCAAAATTAGATTTTTGTGTTGGGTGGGAATCCTACACAAGTTGCAAAACAAATTAAGGATGAGGGAAAGGACAATAAGGAGGCCTCTAGGTAGACGGATAAACCTTATAATTTTGTGTCACGGGTCTCGCTATTACCTGGGGACCCAAGAGGGGGGGCCATTCAGGGTGATTCTCATGAGTCAGGTGCAAGCTTTCAAGAAAAAAATTGGTCCTCTTTATTCAGAATAAAACCTTCTGGTAAGTCCTTAATGCGTAAAGTTAAAAACATATATGATCCGTATATGGGTAAATTTTCTATCTCTGTTCTGGATATGATTATAGATCATAACATAGCTTTAATGGAAAACTCCCTGGTTGGTAAGCTCTTAGGACCAAGTCCTAATATAGAGGTGGCCATAGCCTATGTTGTAAGGAAGTGGATTTTAAAAGGCTAGGTGGATATAACTACTATGACGAAGGGGATTTTCTCTTTCTCATTCTCTTGTGAAGAAGATAGAGCTAGGATCCTGTGTGGGGGCCCATGTATGGTAGGAAATGGCTTTATTCCTTCAAAAATGGTATCCAAACATGAATATTAATGATGAATCATTCCTAGATCAATTTTCTATTTAGATCAAGCTACCAAGTCTACCTATGGAATATTGGGTTGAAGATATACTCTCAAGGATAGCGAGTTTCTTTGGAAAACTCTTGTCCATTGATCCAGTGATGGCTTCGAGGAGAAGGCTCACACATGCTAGAATATTTGTGATTTTTGTCCATGATGCTGATATGCCCGACTCTATCAAAATTATTTCAAAACTGAGAAAATGGGATCAGAAGGTGGAATATGAATCTACCCCCTTTTCTTGTGTTCACTATAAGAAGGTGGGCCATTGGGCCAAGAAATTTCCTTCTAAGCCACTTAAAGAGAAGAGGACAGATAAGAAAAAATAGAAAAATATGGCAAGCAAAAGAGAAAAATGAAATAGACAAATCTATTGAATTTGTTAGAGGAAAAATCAACGAAGGAAATGAGAACCTAATTAGAGGGTATGAGTCTCCTAAAACTACATATCAAGAATAGAACATGGTAGAAGAAAAAATATAGGAGGATCTCAAAGAGGATGAAAGTTCCAACTCTGAAGAAGCAGAACCCATATTATAGATGGTTGACGATTATTTTTATAATATTAATGAGGTGGACTATTCAACTTCCTCTGAGAAGGCTGAAGAGGGAGAGATTGAATATTCAAGTGATGAGGATGGTGATTCTTTAGCCAGACTCGAGGGGAATAAAGACTCTTTCTAGGAAGCTCAGTATTGTAATATTTTGGATCCTATTATATCTGATATACCTCAGAATTTAGTGGATTTGGTTAAAAGTACTTACCCTATTTTGGATAATGGGGAGATGTTATGGAGATAAACAAGGTCTTCGGAAAGGAGAATGGGGTTTTCAAAGGGTTTTCTACTTCAAAATCTGAAAAACCTAAAGGTAAAAATAATAAGGTCATCCCCAAAACCCCCAATATCACTAGATTTTAAATTAAACTGGTTGTTGATGTGCTATTGATCATTTCTCCTCCAGGAAGACCCACACAAGCTAAGAGGAGAAATGTGGAGGCTAAAAAAAACATAGAAAATGGAAAGCAGAAAACCCTCATAGAGGTGTGCTCTCTAAAGAACAAATGAAAGTTATATCTTGGAACATAAGAGGGTTGAATATCTCTCATAAAAAATACATTATTAGGAATATGATTAGAGATCATAATCCACATATTTTCCTTAGTCAAGAAACTAAGATGAGAAAAGATAAGGTTGAAATGATAAATTCTTTTAGGTATGGAGGGGTTAGTGGTGGTAGTTCAGAGGGTGTTTCAGGTGGTATCTCTACCTTCTAGAACCTTAATATCATAAGGGGTGATGTCATTGTCCATGACAATAATATGGCTTGCATTAGATTTCATAATATTAAAGCTGGTACATCTTGGGTGCTTACTAATATCTATGCTCCTAATACTTTGAAAGGGATAAGTAAATTTTGGAAAAGACTAGAAGTGGTGAGATCTAGCTTCAAATATGAAAGTTGGATAATTATGGGAGAATTTAATACCACGTTAAAGGATCATGAAATATTTGGTGGATGTCCTTCTCAACTGGAGAGTAGATTGGACCTGATGGACTTCATAAATTCTCAATTCCTCCATGACATAGATCTTCAAGGTGTTGAGTATACTTGGACCAATATAAGGTATGGACAAGACCTAATTCAAGTTCATCTGGACAGAGCTTTGATCTCCAATGACTTGTATGCTCATTACTTCTATTCTTTGTCTTCCCATGCCAGAGTTGGGTCAGACCACTACCCTATTTTTTCTTGGCTGATTCAATTAAAGGTAGAAGATGTTTCCCTTTTAGATTTGAGAAGATGTGGACTATGTATCCTAACTTGCAAAAAAAATAAAAGATTGGTGGCAGATTCATGTTGAGGGGACTGTTATGTTTAAAGTGGTCGAGAAACTTAAACATGTTAAGGATTGTATTAGGAATTGGAATAAGGAATACTTCAGTGATATTTTCTCTTCCAAAGTTTCTATCCAAGATTATTTAAGAAAAATTCAAGATCAGATTCAAATTGATGGTTATAACACTGTCTCTATTTTAGTTGAAAATGAAATTCTAAGGAGATACCATGATATTATTGCTAAGGAAGAGGTTTTTTGGAAATAAAGAGATCATTCTCTCCAGCTGACTAAAGGGGACATGAATACTTATTTCCACATGACCACTCTGAAACACAAAGCTACAAATAGAATTTCTAAAGTTAAGGTGAATAATGGTACTATTGAAGAGGAGGACAATATTAGGCAGGAGGCTAAAGGCTACTTTTTTTATCTCCTTTCTCAAGACCTTAATCTATACAAACTTAATCAAGATGATCTACATCATTTATTATTCCTATTCTTATCAATGAAGATCAAAACTCCCCTATTAGGGTCATACCCTTCGGGGATGAAGTCAAGAAGGTTGTCTTTTCATTTGAAGGAAACAAGGCTCCTAATCCACATCGCTTCCCTATGTTCTTGTTTCAGATGTACTAGTCCATTATTGGTAAAGATGTTACCTATGTTGTTAAGGAATGTTTTGGGGCTAAAAATATCTTAAAGGAGATCAATGGAACCTTTTTGGCCATCATACCCAAAGTTGTGTGCCATGACTCTCTAGATCCAGTACGTATTAGTATTCTTTGCATTTTTTTTATAAAATCATTTCTAAGATTCTCACCTCTAGGATTTTATCTATGCTTCCCCTCATCATTTCTCCTCAATATAATGTTTTTGTTCCAGGGAGGAAAATCTCATATCCCATTATCACAGTCCATGAAAATATACACTCCTTATCTTTGGAAAAAAATAGGGATTTATCCTCAAGCTGGATCTCTCTAAAGCTTATGATAGAGTTGACTGGATTTTTTTGAAGAAAAGTCTTTTGGCTTTTGGATTTGATAGATTAGTGTGCATCTAGTTATGCAATTGGTTTCTTAGGCTACCTTCTCTATTCTTATCAATGGCACCCCTTCTCCTTTCTTCATATCCTCTAGAGGGCTGAGACAGGGTGACCTGTTGTCTCCTATTTTTTTATTATTTTGGTAGAATGCTTTGGGAGATATATTTTTCATTTGGTGTATGCTAGCTCTTTCAAAGGTCTTCATCCCTCATCCTCTTCCCAGGTGTGTTATCATAAAAAAAAATTGATGATTCTATCATTTTGGGGTAGGCCACTATCAAGGAAACAAAGGTTCTTAAGGATACTATCAATAAGTATGGTTCAACAACATGTCAAGTTATTAATTGGGCTAAAAGAAGTGTTTATTTTATAAATACTTCTGATAGTAGATAAAATAGGATCAGTAACATTCTAGGATGTCAAATTTCTAATCTTTCATCTATGTACTTAGGTGTCCCTCTTTGTCTCAATCCCCTGGATTCATTTTGGATCACTTTAGTGGACAAGTTTAATAAGAAGTTAGCTAGCTAGAAGGGTACCCTCCTAAGTCAAGCTGGGAAAGTTTAGATTTTGAAAGCTTCTCTGTAGAGTATTCCTATTTATTCTCTGAGTCTTTTTAAGATCGTAGGAAAGTATGTTGATGCTATTGAGAAAATCCAAAGAAACTTTATGTGGACTAGAGCTAAGGAGAAAAAGAGAATGCCTTTGATTGCATGGGATAAAGTTTGCAGGCCTAAAAGTAGGGGTGGATTAGGTCTTAGGAGAATACGAATGATGAACAATGCCCTCCTCTCAAAAAAAATTTGGAGAATATACCATTCTAATGGTGAATGGAATCAAATATGGAGAAGTAAATATACTAGGAATTACCCAACTTTGAACAGTCTTATGAACTATGATGTTATTCCCACCGGATCAAATATATGGAAGAATGTTGCCATCAACAGAAACCTTATTAGTAAGGGTACTCAATGGAAGGTGGAGAATGGTGAGAGATTTAGGTTCTAGGAACACCATTGGATTGATGATGCTCCTCTAGTTAACAACACTGATTGGGGTCCTTATGCCTTGGATTCCAAAACTAGGTATGGTCACTTTGTTTTTTATTATTGGGACAAAGAGAAATGGAAGGACATAGAGACTGTTATCCCCAACCTGATTCAGCTTAAAAGACATAGGTTCTCCATGAATCTTAATGAAGAAGAGGATACCTTGATATGGAAGATGAATTCTAAGGGAGGCTTTTCCACTTCCTCCATGATCAATATGATGTTTGATAATTAGCAAGAACCACCTTGATGGTCCAGCGCTTGGATTAAGGATCTTACTCCTAAAATTAATATTTTCTTTTGGATTTTACTGCAGAATAAGATCATTACCATTGACAACTTGAAATGCAGAGGTGTCACTATCCCTAATCATTGTACTCTTTTCTGTTAGGAGGTTGAGTCAGTGGGACATATTTCTATCCATTGTCCCTTTGTTGTCTCTTTGTGGTCCAGTGTACTGGATATGTTCAAAATGGAATGGGTCTTCCCTAAGGAAATTCAATCCTTCTATTCCCCATGGAAAAATCTTTCCAAAAACCTTCATTAAAAAATATTTGGAGATTATCTATGCCTCACATGTTATGGGGCATATGGAAGGAGAGAAATGAAAGAATTTTTAGGGATAACTGGTCCCCTAAACATATTATTTTCCAAAGGATTAAAAGATCTATTCTTGAAAATATTCATACTATGGGAGAGTTGAAAGAACCTATAAGAAAGTTGGATGAGGAAATATTTCATAAGTGGAAGCTCAGTGGAAGATACAAGAAGAGTAATGGTACTACCTGTAAATTAGAAAAATTATGTTAATATAATAAGAGTGTTTTAATACTCAAATCACTTATCACCTTACATTTAATGTTTAGAGTGGAGGGATAAATAAGACATTCCCCTTTATTCTCAAATGCATAAAGGAAGGATCCAAATTGATCAACCTAAAAAGGATCAATGCATAAATGAATCAATCGATTGGAAATAAGAATAAAGAAGGAAATCCTAGGTTTCCCTCTTAAAATGTGTTTTGCAATGAATGTAAATGTGTGATAGATTTAGAATGATTAAGTATTTGAATTGAAATGGATAGGATAAATACACTAACCTTGAAATATTGTAGATCAAAGAATGTTTTTTTTGGGGGTCTGTACTCTATTTCTAGAAAATATGAAGTATGATCCACAACCGGAACGCAGAGATCAACAAAACCCAGAAATATTTTTCCAATCTGACACCATCTTATGAAAAAGGTTGACCTTGAACCACAAATGTCACCCCTGACCCAATAATCTCAACCCTGGCCTATGCTGCCTCGACATAAAATCTATTTTTAGATCCTGATAGTTCGCTGAAAAGGGTATCCAGATCTGAGTTCAAATCTATTGTCCTAAACCTGTACCTACAAGAAAAAGAGGTTTGTTTGTTGGGGGGAGGGGTTTGTCTTAGTAAAAACCCAATTTAGGAATTAACCTTGAAATCAATAATTGAAATAAGAATGCTAGCAAATAGTAAAATTGAATCTGACAATGAAGCTATGATATTCAATAGATTTGGTAATGTAATTCAAATGTAGACAAATATGTAGATATGAAAGCTTTGACTCAATACAAACCATAAACCTCCATGATTGTATGCTTGGAATCCACCTTGAAGGGAGAATAAATGAGTGTTTGAAGATGCACAAAGGATCTTGAAGGAAGATTACACCACCATGATGGCTATATCTAGGGTTTGAGTGATAAATCTTGAATGCTTGAACCAAATCCCTTCAAAGGCTTGAAAACTTGAATCCTTGATCTTCAATGGAGGACTTGAATGCTTGAGAGGAAGACTTGAACACATTAAAAGCTTGAGAACATGTAGAACAATGGATGCTTAAACCTTTTGCTTCTTGACAAAATCTTGGTTAGAGCTTTTTTCACTTAGAAGACTTCTTAGAGAAAATGAGAGAGAAAGGCTTCCTTTTATATGAAATTAGGGCACAATATTCTAAGGAGGCCAACATAGGAGAATTAAATTCCAATTAGACCCATGCCCCTAGAAGAGGACCTATATTAAATATAATTTAGGATTTACCACTTTGGAACCCAAAATAGCTTACCTGAAAGTGGGAAAAATGAATTTTTGATGACCTCTGGAAGCCGACAAGTTTCTAGTTTTGAAAGAGGGACCCAGGTCAATGTTGAGGCCGACCCTAACCTAGTTAAAGGTAGATTTTGACCCTGACCTAGGTCAAGGTCAAGGTTGACCTTGACCCAGGGTTTCAGAACCCCTGGAAAAAGTGCCAGGTGGGATAGAAGGTACCTGGAGAGGCCCAATCAGGGTCCTAAACAAGGACAGAGGTAGGAGATGATGTAGAAAGGAGGGGACAACATGATAGTGGTCAAAAACATCCCCTAAGGAGGGCTAAACATTCTTATCATGGAAGTGATTCCATTTTAAGATGATACACTACCAAAAGGGAAGATGTTGTTTGGAAACTGCCCCCTAAAGGCTAGATGAAAATAAATTTGGATGGGGCCTCTAAAGGAAACCATGGGAATGTTGGATGTGGTGTTATTCTAAGGGATGAGGAAGGAAATTGTATTGAGGTTTTGGTTGTTCTTTTAGGTACTCAAACTAATCATAAGGCAAAAGATATGGCTGCTTATCAAGGCCTTCTCCTAGCTAAGAAATGGAATTGCAGAAATATATGGGTGGAAGGGGATTCAAGAAACATTATTAATTGCCTATAATCCATCAGGGAATATTAAAAACACTATTAAGGATTCTTAGGATATTATAAGTAATATAGGAAATTGTTATATAACCCATGGTTATAGGAAGATAAATGGGGTGGTTGAATGGGCTGCCAATGTGGCGGTGATGAGTAATGATGTTAGAAAATGGAAAGGTGAGGATGATTTTCCATATGAGGTGAAATAACTAATATTTAGTGATAAAACTCACAACATGCAATCTGTCAAGTTCACTTCTAAGTAATGATGTATGATATGACATGAGTTATTAATAACCATTATTTCTCAAAATATTTTGTAATCTGAAGGGCTGTGCGGTTATTATAACACACGCTTTCTAGGTAATTTTGGCTTTATCTCTACTGTGTGTCTTTTTACGACATTACTCTGTGAAGAAGAAACCTAAGAGTTCTAGTCTTCATAATAATATTCATTGAAGAAGATCTGACGGTGTGCTAGGAGGCAATAGAAAGAGAATGGAACCAATTTTGTGCAAGGATTGGAGAAGAAAGGAGAAGGTTTGGAATACTCTGAAGGAAGGTCGCTTAACTGTGTATATGGAGAGATCGCATGGTAGGGACTCATCCATTACCAAACATTTTATGAAAGTCTAGAAGAAGGGTAGTTTTACAATGTGGAACTAGACTATTAAGGTTGAGGAAGCCCTTATCTTAGAAATTACTGGTCTAGCATGTGATGGTATCAAGTTCTACAGGGATCATAAACTAATGGAGGGATCTATCAAGAATTTTCCACAGACTGACATTGAGAAGAAGAAACTGGTAAAATATGGTAACACTTATTACTCTCCCAAAAAAATTGAAAGCCCTTGGCATAAATTTTTGTATCCTATAATGAATTATGTTACCTTTAATGGTAGATACATTAGAGCTTATGGTTATCATTTTGTTATTCTTAACCATTTCCTCCATGGGGATAAAATTTCTTTGTCATATTATCTTTTCTGTTTCGTGAATGCTACTATGAAAGAACATAAGGAAAAACCTCAAGGTGGTCATGCTATGAACCAGGGTTTGATGGTTCTCATTTACAAACACCTCAAGGTCAAGAAGGTTGTTCATCCCCTATCTTAGAACTCTATTTCAGCGGAGGAAGACATGGATGATGATTTTTATAAGGGGAAGGGTACAAAGAGTGATTTGATGTCTGATTTGGATTCCTCTTCTAAATATATCAAAGGAAAATGCAAAATTACTCCAAAGAATTCAGCTAAGGCTTCCTCTAAGAAAGGCCCCAAGTCAAGAAGGAAAAAAACCCACATTGTTATGGATTTCTCTTCTGATGAAGAGGAGGATGACTATGTCGATTCAGAAGAGGAAGAGATGCATTCTCAACCAAAAAATAAGTCTCACACTACTAAGACTAAAACCACTAAGGAGAAAACCATGGTAGAGGGTGATAATGTGAAAGACACTGGGGAGAAGGATAAGACTAAAATGACCAAGGAGAACACCGTGGTTTAGGGTGATAATGTAAATAATGCTAGGGAGGAGGAAATGACTAGTAAGAACCCTAAGGATCAAGAAGAGGGAAAGGGGAAGTGTTAGGAGGGTTTGCTAAAGAATAAAGTTACCCAGGTCAATGTAACCTAGGACAATCTTATGATTCCTACTAGTATGTAGGGTGTGAGGTGTTCTAGCAAGACTATAAAATGTATCATCAATGATAATCTGCAGTTGAAGAAGGATGTAAGGGACCTTCATATTCACCTTAAAATTATTGAGGCTATGGGCATGGGAGAAGACAAATCCTTCCCTAAGTGTATGGATGAGATGACACATGTCATTAGGCATGTGGAAGACATGAAGGAATCCTTAGATTCTAGATTCCATACCATTGAGAATAGGACTACCAAGCTAGAAATCTAGGAGAAGGATAGCGACAAGGATCAGAAAATGGTGGATATTTAGACCAAACTAGCCAAAGTGGAGGACAACTTGAAGAAGATGGGAGAACATAGCTACAAGATTCTGAAAGCCTCAATGGACGATGTTAAAATTATCATTGGAAATCTTGAGAAGGAGAAGTCCAAACAAGAAATTGATGTTGATAAGGATGGCATTGATGACACTCTAGGGCCAAGGAAGAGGATGAGATCTAGCACAAATAAAAAAGGTTCCAAGAATCATAAAGATCTGGATGAGCTGAAATCAGCATCGGTTAACACAGACCTCATGTTCATTGAGGCAACTGAAATACTTAATAATTTATAGCCTTCTTCTCTTTTGTCCCTTTTCTTTTGTTCTGTTATGCCTATCTTTTGTCATTTTTCTTGTGTTTAGCTTGTTGGCTTTTTGTATAGGTTTCTAGCTTGTCTTTTATAGTCTTTTTGCTAAGTATCCTTGGTGTTTCTATGTGGGCTGAATTCAAAATTTGTAGCCCTATTTTGTAAAGGTTTCAGGTCCTCTAAAACCTTCTTTTCTCCTAATAAAAACACTAAAACATTACTGACCATGCATATATGAAACATTTTGAAGCTCCTATCAAAATCCTTCTTCCTCAATCACATAAAATAATTTGTTTTCTCTTACTCCTAGCGAGGAGAGAATCTATGGTCTATCATGTTCCATCAATGTTGAGTCTCATATTTCAACCTTTGATGTCTTAATTTATAATTTCCTTTCTTTTTCTTGCCAAACAATCCACACTCGAGTTTCTATTTGTTAAGTATAATCTAATTGATGTTTCTAGTTTTGGTGGAATTGAATTCATCTTCTTTCTCTATGAAGTTTAACATCTCTAATCCTTACTCATCAGATAACCCTTGTACAAAGTGGTTCTCATGGACTGTAAAATCTACTTGATGTTGTGAATCACCCCTATGTGGAAAAATCTCTTGCATCCCATAATTATGAAAGATCAAACCTTTGTCTAGGCTACTGCTGCTTAAACATACTTCTTTGTGATTAATAGAATATTTTGAGAGTTTTTTATTAAGGCAAAATTAGGTTTTGAAGGCTCCCTAGAACTCGTTACGTAAAAGCAAGAAAGATGAGCATTAAGGATCAAAGGAAGGGATGACTACAAAAACTAAGTAGCACCAAACAAGATAAAAAGGAAAAAAACAACAACACAAAAATTGTTGAACTACCAGCATGACACCAACAGACCAGCACACAGAGAAAACAAGCATAAAAAAATTCCCTAGGTGTTAAGCTAGCAACTTCAGAAAGACATCAGTGTCTTATTCCAGAGTAGACATTCTCTAGATAGGCTCCTTCAAGTTCATTAGTTCCTTGGGCATATTGGAGTATTTTTTCTTCATGCTAGCTTTGGTATGTTTCCCCAGACCAAAGACTTGACCAACAGAGTCAGCTTCCTCCAATTCCACATTTATAGTGGTTTTTTCCTGGTGAAGGCCTTCCAGCATGACATGAAGAGATTTGAGGTTTTTAGTGGAGGCTTTCATCCCTTCATGATTATTATCAAGGATCCTCTTCAAAATTTCCTCATTTCTATTCACTCTAGCATGCAGCTTCTTCATTTTATCATTCATCATAGTCTCCAACTCCACATTTACCAACCCCTAGCTCTCATTTCCCTTGTACCCAGTGTTATCACCAACCTCCTTATTCTTGTCTTTTTTGTTTTCCATACTTTGAAGAAGGTTCTCAAATGTAGCAGTGAGGGCCCGATAAATAAGATAAAGCTCCTTTATTTCATGAAAGGTCCATTTACCCCTTCTAAAGGAATGTATGGACTTAGATTTCACTATATGGAGGACCTCCACATTGGGATCCCTGTTATCAGTAAACTCCTCCAAATTAAGAGAAGAGGAGGATTCCTTCTACACTTCCTCCTCTTGGTAATGTTGATTCTCCTCAGGGCCCTCATCCTCATTCCCTGGCATAGAGTGGACATCATGGTTGATAGAGTCTTCATAATCAACTAGTGTAGTTTTACTTCAGGATTCTAAAGCTTGTCAATCTCCAAATGGGTACTCACATTCCCCTCGTCCTGACTCTTATTACCCTGTTGCTCCTCTAAATTGACCTCCTCTTTCTCAGTACTGGCCCTTTCCTTAGCCTTCATAATAGACACATTAAAATTAAGGATAGGGATCTCTTCCTTATTAGTAGAGTCTTTAGTCTTGATCTCATCGTCAGCATCCATAGTTTCAGATTTTTCTCTGCAATAGAGGAGATTTTTCCCTCTAAATAATCTTCTTTCCTGAGATTATCCTCAACCTTTGCGATCTTGTTTTACTCTAAAGATTCTTCATCTAGGTTAATTTCTTCTTCATCTTTGTCTATTTCCGTATCCTTTTCCTCATCAAAATTGAGCACTGGAGTGCTAGGTTCAGACTTAGGTTTTTTTACAAAGGACATCGTCCTCTTTCTTTAACTCCCTTCATTGGAGTCGCAAATTGTTCGCTTCCCTTTATCCCCTTTTATCTCGATAGAATTATTCCCTCACTCTATAATTTTATCTCTATATTACTCATTCAGATAAATGAGCCCATCATGTATTATAGGTTTGCTAGGACTCTTTCAGTTTTCTTTTATGTTATTGTTCAGAGAGGAAAGAAGAAAAAAGGGAAAGAAACCCTGGCTTTGTGTCTAAAGTGATTTAGCAGCACAAAATGAAAACTATGAACCCTTGTGAATCTACCATCAACAGCGAAGTATTCCATAATCACCTTCAAAATTTTAGCCCAAATGGGTTTAATCTGGCTACTCTCATAGAAATATGACTTACCTTTCACCAGAATAGCCTTTTATTTTTCATATTTCGGGAACATCTTCACTACCTTGTTAGAAACTTTCCTTTCCTTAAAAAATTTCATGCCAGATAGAGAAAGACTCGTTATCTCAGCAATCAACTCAATAGACAACATGATCTTCTTTCCATAAAGAGTAATAGTGCCATTATTCCATCCTTTGGAAAAATTTTAGAGATGTCTTTATCATAGCCATGCAAATTCTACATATAGGATGTAACCCCTCTAGTATTAAGCTTTCCCCATACCTTCTCCTTATTTTTCTAGGCACAAGTAATGGGCTCTTCTCTTTTCAACTCGCCTCTCATCTTGATAGTAACAGTAGAATTACCTAGAATGTGATTGTTGTAATTAACAACAGAGGCAACAATGAGACATAACAACCACAATACGTATTTTAAATAATTCTTCTTAATTAATTTCCATGTCTCTAGACAATTTTTGAATTATTGCTACTATCAAGGAGGCTAGATGTATTTTCCATCATTACTCAGAATAACTCCACCTTCATTGTTAATCTTTTCATATCTAATGAGATGGCATATGACCTCATTAATTTCCTTTTCTTTATCCAAGTTATAAGTTCATCCTTCTTAATGTCATAATTAACTATGTTTTCATCCACCTTATCACAACATGGATCTCGACCCATTCTTTCTTTTCACAAAAATGATGAACAAGAATACTGGATTTTACCACCCTCTTGCTAGTATGAACTTGTCAGCAAGAATATAATGTAAAGTTTGTATTCACACTTATGGCATTTCTTGAAGTGTGATCATCTAGCTAGGTTACACCCAATTCAAATGGATAGAGGCTCCTCCTTATAGATTTGAAGTCATAGACCATGTGGCCAACTTATTGACATGCAGAAAATGTGGACACATTTTTTATTTTTTATTTGTCATTTTCCACTCTAGTCAAACTTTGACTTTTGTTCAACCATAATATTTATTTACCCCCAAAATCAAAGACTTATACATGTTTGTTGAAAAAAAAATTTCTTTAAATTTTTTTACAATAGAATATATGTATATATGTGAACCCCCAAATCATCACATACTAGAAAAGGCCTTTCTTTCACTTTCCTTTCTACCTGCAAAACTTCATCTTCCATTACTAGTTATACAATGAAAATGCCAAGTGTGATGTATGGGAAAAGAGGGATCCAACTCCAACAATTTTCTTATATAGAAACTTTGACCCAACAATATA